>JAODAL010070291.1:0-15986 GCA_025379985.1 Phyllomedusa bahiana | reverse complement strand
TTCAATGTATGAGAAACCCCTTTAAACCCGGCAAGCTCGAGTTCCCTCTCCTTCTTTCAGGTTCAATTCCCTGCACATTTGGGGCCCTGCAAAATAAATTAAGGCGGATCCCCTTCCAGCCCCTTGAAATTTAAAATTCCCTTTTTGGCTCTGTCCAAAAGAATTGGTCCTTTAACAGTTTTCCCAAAGGGACTGTAACACCTTCTCCAAAGCAATTTTAGTGACATTTCTAAAGCCCAAAAGTCCAAAAGGGAGAAACATCTAAAAGGGAAAAACAGTTCCTTTTGTGTATTGGAAAGGGGCTTGGGCCCAAAGAGAGATCCTGGGAACAGAGGGAATATTGATGCCATAAAACTCTAAAAGGGTTTAGTTGGGCTCAGTTGAAAAAAGGGGGGGGCCCAAAAGGGGAGGGATTCTGCACAATGCTCCGGACCATGAATGCACCTTCTGCCTCTCCACCCCAGCCAGAATTCACCCCCCCTGCCCCTCTCCGATCTCTGTCAGACCCATAAATGTACCCCCCTCCTTAGTGCGGTACACCGCTTTTTAAAAATTGAGGCACTAGTATTGTACCACCAACCTTTGCAACCTCCTTTATCGGGCCCACTTCCCCCTGCCACCGTGCTATTTATTGGTTTTGGGTTTTTGAAACCCCGGCTTTTGCTGTGTTGGTTATTTTCCTGTTTTCCTGGTTCTCCCCTATCTCTTTTATGGATTTTCTCTTCCTGCCGCCTCCCTGCCCTATGGCCTGGAATCTTCTTATCCCTGCCTTTGCCTGCCCGAACCTATTCCCCATGATTTGTCTTCCCTCTGCTCGTCCTTGTTTATTTTGGGCAAATCCTCTGTCACCACAAGCGGCCAAATCAGAGGTAGCAACCTGGGAGTCCACCACGGTGAAGTCCAACAGACCTTGCAGTGGGCTCTCGTAAATACCTGGGAGCTCCTTAGATTCCGCTCCCTGGCATGGTATGAGTCATCTTTTGTGATGATCCACCTGCATTGAGGTCCTGTTGAAGGTAGGAGGTGGCTTAAACAGTTTTGATCAAAACATGTGAACTAAGAACCTCAAAGTTTTTTTCATGTATTGTAGATGGCATAAATGCTTTTTTGGAGGTTTCCATGATTTATTTGTTTGCTCTTTTAGCTGATGGTGTGCTACTGGCATTGGAATGTGTATATCACAACCATGCCAGTGTACACCTGTGTTCACATGTTGTTTCAGAAATGTTTTTTGTGCAGAACCATACGTTGCATTTGGCACATATTGCTTTTAACTTATACAGGGAGGAGTGGATGCCTCCATTTTTTTTTTTTTTTTTGCACCCTGCCCACCTCCACAGGTTACTAAATCAGTGCATTATGCTTAAAAGGCTGGTGCCATTTTTCTCTATGGATTATAGAGGTCTGAGGACCCAATGAGAAGTCTGAACTGGACTCAAATGAGAGGAAAATAATAGAATAGGACCACCTGCATTGAGGCCCCGGGTGAAGTGGATGTGGCTTAAACATTTTGATGAAAACCATATGAACTAAAAACCTCAAAGTTTTTTTTATATATTGTAGATAGCAGAAATGCTTTTTTGGAGGTTTCCATGTTTTGTTTGTTTGATCCAGTGGATCCACTCTGAATCATTACACTACTGCATCTCAAAAAGTTAGATTATCATCAAAGGATTAATTTATTTTCATAATTCAAGTCAGATAGAGAAACCCATATATTGTATAGACTCATTACACACAGAGATTATATGTCAAGTATTTATTTCCTTTAATGTAGATGATTATGGCTTAGAACTCATGAAAACACAGAATTCAGTATATAAAAAAAATTTGAATAGTGTATTAGACCAATCAAAATATGAACTCATTTTACATGAATTACACATCAATTCAGTTTGACATGGAGGCAATCACACTGTAGCACTTCTAAGGTTTTATGGAAGCCCAGGTTGTCTTCATAGGGCCCTTCAGTTCGGCTGCATTGTTGGATCTGGTTTCTCTCATCATAGATTCTATATAGGGTTTCGATCAGGTGAGTGTGCTGGCCAATTAAGCCAAATAATGAAAGGATTATTAAACCAGGTATTGGTATTTTTAGCATTTTCTGCAGGTGCCAGATCCTGCTGGAAAATGAAATCAGCATCTCCCTAGGACTTGTCAGCAGAGAGAAGCATGAAATGCTCTAACATTTCTTGGTGGGACAGCTTTGCTGCCCTTTCCCAATTAATATAACACAGTGGACCAACACTACCAGATGGCACTTCCCCCCAAAACTGGGGGAAACTTCGGGACTGGACATTTAAGCAGCTTGGATTGCGGTCTCTCTGCTCTTCCCTTTCCCACTCTGGGACCTTGATTTCCAAATGAAATGGGAGAATTTACCCTTTCTCTGAAGACAGGAATTTGGACCCCCGAGCAAAAGTCCAGTCCTTTTCCTCCTTAGCCCATGTAAGATGCTTCTGCGGGCAGTTGTAGCCCTGCCTACCTACATACCTGGATTCTTGCCTGTCTGGCTACCTCCTAGGGGCTTTGCTTGCCTACCTACCTGGTGACTTATCTGCCTACCTACCTGGGGGCCTACTTATCTGGGACTCTGCTACCTACCCACCTACCTTAGGCCCTGCCTACCTAATTACCTGGGCCTCAGTCTGTCTACCTACCTAATTATATGGGCTTCCTATGCTAATTAGCTTTTCTGTATTTTACAGGTTTCCCCTCTCAACTACATTGGCCTTGTTGGACTACGTCAGACCATCGTTGGATCCGTTTTTGTTTAATAACATGTTTAATGAGGGATGTTGTCGAGGAGTGTTTATTTAAATGCTGAGACTGGTTTAAACCAGCATTCCCAACGCTGACACTAACCTCTCTCACTATTACTCTTGTACCCAACACACCACAGGAACTGGGAAGAGCCTGGATACCAATCAGATGTAGACCCTCTAATGTGAGGTCTGCTGTTGGGGCAGGGCCAAAATTTAATAGACCTCTCCATCCTGATAGTATCAGCCTTAAGCTGCTGGTTTTATCTTGGCTCGTTCTTTTTTTCAATTATTATTTATTTCTTAAACATTAATAAATAGACATCCGTCTCTGATCAACAAATAAATAGTTAAAAGAAAATTACATGAGGTCCCCTCTTTTATCACAACCAACCAAGGTAGAACCAGCAGCTGAAGCCTGATACCATCAGTATGGGAAGGTCCACGGATATTGTTTCCTTTCTATCTTAAAACTACTAGCCTGCAACCAGCCCAGAAGCAGGCCATCACATTAGAATGTCTGCTTTTGATGGTAACTTCCCAGTACTTCTGATGCTTTGGGTACTGAGGTAATAGTGAGAGTTGGTTAGTGTCAGCATTGTGGTGACAAAAAACACTGCTGGCTGACACCAAGTCCTAGCATTAGTAATACAGAGGTGTCTGTCAGACATGTCTATTACTAATTGGAATAAAATTAAATGCTAAAAGAAACACACTGATACCACACAAAAAAACTACTTTATTTAAGTAGAAGCTCGCCAAAATTAGACCTTAATGACCATTTTATTACAGAAATTGATTCAATGTTGGTCTGACATGGTTGAATAAATCTATCAAAGAACAACAGAGAAATCTCCAGAAACAGTACAAAAAATGTCAATGCTTAACTCTGTCCCCTGCATCTCCTGAAGGTCATGCCTGTGACTGATCTTCTGGGGGTGTGAGGGACAGAGTTCAGGCCAAAGAATATGATTATGGAGGGTAGAGGCCATAGCAGAAAGAAATAGAAAAGACTTACTTTACTGAAGTAAGTAATCTTACAGAAACCTCTTGGCCAAAAAAGCAAAAATTCCAAAAAAGAAGAAAAAAGCCATAAAACTTCACTTTTATTTAATTCATATAAAAAGTGAGAAGTAACTACGTCTCAACTAAATACAAAAACACACAATCACAGATATGTAGAAATCCTAAACTGAAGAAACCCTAAAATCTCCATATAAACACTAATTACACCCTACCCTATGAAGGTAGGTCTTTTCGCCCACGATAAGGGGGTGCCCATAAGAGAAAAGGCCCAATACAAAAAAGACCCTTTTGAGCCCTAATTTTCCAAACCCAAAAAAGCCATGTTTCGATCACCCAAATTGATCAAATGGGGGAAAAATTCAGAAGACCAAAAATTAAAAACGTAAGGCATTTTAAATATCAACCCCAAAAATTTTAAAAATTAACAAAAAGCCCAAGAAAAATCCCCTTTCCACCAGAAAGAAACACCCGGGTAGGGAGCTGGGGAAAAAATTTAAACCCCCCAAAGTTACTTACATTTTAGAAATTTCCACTTCCCCCCCTTTAACCTACCCCAAAATGGGGGCCCCATTAACATCGGGCAATAAAAAAAGGGGAAAAGGGTGAAAAGGGAAAGGGGCCCCAAAGTGAAAAACACCTGCATTCAAAACAAAAATTCCGGAAGATCAAAAAAACACAAAGGCAAAAACTTCCCATTTTAAAAGGGGAATAGAGTCTTTTCAGCCCGGTCCATCCCGGGCCCCTGTAAGGGTGTAACAAAAGGGCGGGTTAATTCGGAAACGCTGAGGACCCCGGGTTTCAGGGTTTTATTTAAGGCGCTACAAATAGGCGCCCCCTTTTAACGATCAACGGGGGGCCTCTTTAAGTTACTAACCACAATTGTTTTCCAAAAACCGGCCACTCCACTAATACAGGGACAACGTTCAAAAACTTTTAAACACGGCCTTTTGGGGCAGTTTCCAATAAATGTCCGCCTTGATTCAAGGCACAAAAGGGGAACAAAACATTACCGCATAGATAGCGGGAAGTTTAATCCCCTTTTTTGAAACGTAAAAACCCGGCATTTGGGGCCGTATCCTCTACAAAAGGAAAAAGGGGAAAAGAATTAAGGGGTATAAAAACCAATACTGGGGAAAATAAATGCGGCAAGTTATAAAGAAGGAATTTTAAATTTATAGCTTTTAAAATTTTCAAAAATTTATAAATTTGCGTCAAAAGGGTTTTTTAGTTTTGTAGGGGAACGTCCAGAAAAAAACTCCCTCAGAAAAAAGGTAGCTGTCAAGGGGGTTCCGCCGCGTCTAGGGGAGGGTTATACAGTAAAATTCCCCCCCAAATTTTTATGCTTTTTGGCCTTCCCCCACCATTATGTGAATAAACCAACCGGGAAGAGGGGGGTTTACCCATAATGGCGAATGCCCCCCCAAATGTTCTCCCTATTCTACGTCATTTTCCTGGGGGTTTTTTACCAAACGAAACATTTTGCCACAGATACACACATGAGGAAACCAACAAAAATTGTCTTGCGTTGAATAAAACGCCCGAAGGGTAAAAACCAAATTTTTTACCACTGCTATTTTGAAAAGGTTTTGGGGGTTTTTTTTTTCCATATAAAACAGAATGAACAATCCCACCCTTAAAAGAACCCTTTTTTTTTTCCCTTAACCCCAGTTCTTTTTGGGTCTCTTTAAAGGGGCTACCACCAAAAAATCACGAAGAAATTTTCCCCTCCAAAAAAATGGGAGGGGTAAAAGGTTTTGATGTAATCCTTCAGTTTCTGGGCCCCTCCTCAAAATAATCCCGGGTGACGGCTCAAAGATTTTATTTAATTTTCAGGGGGCGGAAACATCAGACGTAGTTTGACGATTTTTATGGGACAAAGTTAAATTTGGGAAAAGGTTTTTTTATGGTACAAAATTTTTCCCAATCATGCGAAAATTTAAATTTTTAAAAATCAAAGAAAAACTATTAAAAACCCCCCTTTTTTTCGCCTTCCTGTAATTTAGGGGGGGCCAGAAAATCAGTTTACAGAATAAGCAGGGGGAAAATTTTTTGGGTGCGACGAAAAAGGGACTGGGATGTTATTTTTTGCGTTTGGCTGGAAAAACCCACATCCCCCGGGTTTTAAAACAAAGAAAAAGGCGTTTCCTTTTAAAGCCTCATGTCTCTCACGCTCATAGGGATAGCCCTTTGCCTCTGTTTGGGGGCCCCAAACAGCTCAGCAAATTTAAGCCCAAATTCTGCACGAGAAACCTTACTATTAGTTTAAAAACCCTTTTCCAAATTTAAAGTTAGAAAAAGAGATTTAAAAAATTTATGTAATTACTAGAAAATTTTTTAAAGCCTACACCCAAAAAAAACACCCGGTGGGAGCGGGGGGGGGGGCCCCGCAGGCGAACCGGGAAAAAGCTCAAACAAAAAAGGGAACCCCGGGAAAAAGCCCCCAAGATTTAATTTGTAACCAATTGTAGGGAAACCAAAATTTTAAACCATTTTGCAAATTGAAATATTTCCCCTGGAAATTGGGCAGTTTTGAATTTAATTTTTGGATACACATCATTTCTAGAAACTGCAGTCTCTTTTTAGCGGGGAAAAAACCCTACCACTTTTAAATTACCGTATACATTTCAGATAGGGTTTTCATTTTAAATTTTACTCTTTAAACACCTGTGAATGTTGATATACCCCACCTTGCATTTTAAAATTACAATACACAACTTGTAGCAGCAAAGGGTTTTGGTTTGTTGCCAAAAAATACCGTGAAACGTACGAAAACATACAGTTACTTGTTTTTTGCCTTTGCGCCCCCCAGCATTGGGTTATTGACGCGAAACCACGAAAACCCCTTAAAAACCCAAAATTTCTATATTCACCCCCGGGAAGGGGAAAGGGTTTGAAAAAAAATACCGTTTTTTAAAACCCAAAAACCCAAAACCCGTTACGGGGTTTTTTGACTTTTCACCCCCAGCTTTTTTTCCATTGACGCACATCAAACTAAATTTTTAAAACCCAGAAATTTCAATATTCACCACGGGTAAATTAAAAGGGGGAAAAAAAATACCTTTTATTATACCAAAACAAACATTACTTTTTTTTTTTGATTTTTGGGCACACCCAGCATTGTTCATTGACCCCCGCATTTTAACTTTTAAAAACAGCAATTCTATATCACCCGGGTAAATTTTGAAAGGTGAAAAAAAATCCCGTGTTTTTTACAAAAAACATAAAAAAACCCGAAAAATAAAAAAACTCATTTTCCCCGGCCCCTTTTTTTAATCGGGGGGTCAAAACGGGTTTTTAAATGGTCATACTGCGGTCCGGGACAGGTAAAAGTCAATGCCCCATTGAAACAAAAGGGTTTTTTTTGAAAGACCCCTTTTTTTTGGCGGCATTTTTTTAAATTTGGGGTAAATCCCAAAATTGGGGGCTCATGCTTTTTTCCCCGGACAGGGAATTAAAAATGTCCAGTTAAAAAAAACATAGGGTTTCAAATCAACTCCCCTTCTGGCACTTTTTTTTTTTTTTTTTTGGGTGTTTGCGGGTTTAAGGGTCGGGGGCTTGGGGGTACAAGCCCGGGTAGGAATGGTCTGTGACTTTTTTTCTGTGACTTTTTATAACCAAAAGGTGTTCCTAAGAGAAACACTTTAACCTTTTGGCTGTTGTTGGATTTTTAATTTCAGCTTCTCCAGCCTTTTTTTGGGGTGAAAAAAATGAAGGTTTTTTTTTGCCCCCTCCCATAATTTTAATGGTAATCGCCATAATCGATGCCCCACAATCGAAAAACCTTAACGATAGCGGCCGACTAATCGACTATCGCTCTATTCAAAAAAAAACGCAATCGCTAAAACACAAATCAAACGTACTTATCAAACGTATAAAAATATCATTCTCAGTTTCCCTTTGGCCCCTTTTTTGGTTTTCAAAAATTTTCACTACGATCTTAGAAAGGCATTTTGGGGTGTGCCGCGAGAAATGTTTTCCTTTTTAACCTTTGGCCAAAAACTTTCTCGCAAGATAGTCCCCCTCTTTTTTATATCTTTCCAAGGGGGAGAAAATTTGCCCAAAACCCTTAGATACTGCCACGGGGTATCCCATTGTTTAAGGTCTGTAGGGGGTGGGGGCTCCCCCAAACCAAGAGGGGATTTAGTGGCCGGGGGGGTTTTTCAAAATATAGTAGGGGAGGTCCCCAAAATGGTTTTTAAATGACCTTAATGCCCAAAAAAGGGGTAATTTTCTGTGGCTCATATTCAAAGGAAAATTTTCCCAGTTTAAAAGGAATTTTGACATTAAAATGTTCAAGCTTAAAGGGCCCGGACCCTGTACCTTTCCCAAAATAAGAAATATGTCAAAAAACTTGCCAAAGGGGGGGCCTATCTTATTGAGAAAGGGGGAGGAAAAATCCCCAAACCCATGGTGCCCCCACCACCGAGGAATAGTTTTGGCAATACCGGAGCACGGAAAGCCCCCATGGGGGGTTCCGTGGGATTTTGGGGGAAAGACCACCCCCGTCAAAAGAAAAAAAATTCCTAGTCAGAAAAAAATTGTAAAAGGGGCAAAAAAAATGAACGGGTTTTAAGTTCCTTAAAATTTTTTGTCCCCTAGATGAAGAAAAAAACCTAAACCGACTAAAGGCCCCCGGGATGGGGGTATGGAAGATTAGAGGGTTTCCCGCATCTATACCCCCCCCAAAGGGGCAGTTTTCAAAAATCAACTGGAGGCCCCTCCAAGTTTAAATAGATCAGTGGTACCCTTTGAGGTAAAGGTGGGGGTTTTTTAAAAAAAGGGAAGAAAAAAATATCTAGATATATCCCACTTTCGGATTTAAAAAAACTTTAAACCAAAAAAATATCGGTGGGGCCCCCTGAGTGGTTGGCCTTTAGGGAATTTTAGGGGGGGGCATAAATTTTGCAAAACTTTTTGGGGAACTTTTGGAAAAAGAAAACCCCTTTCGGTTTGATCAATAAAATTAAAGGGCCCCGGGCCTTTTATAAGAGTGTTTTCAATTCGATTTAAAAAATGGGGGGGGAAACAGAAACAAATTTTATAGCGGACCGATCTGAAAATAAAAAAGGCATAATTTACAGTTTTGTTCACGGTCTAAAAAAAAACAATGTTCCCCCCTTTTAACGGGGGGGCTTTAAACATAGGGACTAAATTTTGGGGTTAAGCCCCAAAAAGGCCTCCTCCCCTAGACCAGCCCATATTGTTCCTTTCCTGAACAAATGTAAATCAGCCATTTTTTAGGCCCAAAATTCAGAAACACGAAAAAAGGCACGAAACCCTTTTGGTAGGATGCATCAATTTTTTTTTCTTAATCTTTAACCGGGGTAAAGGGCCTTTTTCCCCCAGTTCTTTTTGGGGGAACCCAGATAGTTTGAATAAAAAACCCACATCTTCCAATAATTCAGGTGGAACCCCCAAAAAATTGGCACTCTCACGTTTGTTTTTCATTGCAAAGAATTTAACGCCATGAAATTTTCCCCCTGGGTAAAGAATGGAGGTTTTTTGGCCCAAGAAAAAATTAAACTTTACGGTGGGGAAAAAATGAAAGACCTTTCGTAAGACCCCTCCTTTTTGGCTTTAAAGGGGAATCTGCATGAGATTTATAATCTGAGATAGAGTATCAATTTTGAGAGAAGTCAAACTCGTTTTTGGGGGGCCAAGACGTTCCCCAAAAAGGGTAAAAGGGTTTATTTTACATCAAAAAACGTTGGCCACCACCCCAAATTTTTTGGGAAATCCCCTCTTAGATTCTGCCAACCCCCCTTTGGGCCGGCCCCACAATCTAAAGGGGGTTTTCCCCGGTTTCCCCCCCCCTCTCAAACAAAACTTTTCCCTCTCATTTGAGGAAATATCACTTTAAAAGAATTTGGGGGAAATTTTATTGCCTACAACTTTGGGAAGGGCCCCTTTTTTCCCCTAAAAATCAGTCAAATCACGAAAAAAAATGACCCGGGGCTTATGATCTTTTTAAAGGGGTACGATAACGTACAATTACAATCTGCAAGGTTCCCCTCTTTAAAATTTGGAAAGCCCTTGGGTCATTCCAAAATTTTTGGGAAAAAATTCAAACATTCCCTTTAATTTGAAGTTTAAGTGTCCAAAGGGAACCTTTTCCCCCTTTAGGAGGGCGACATCAGTTTCAAAAAGCAAAACGTAATTTTTTTTTTTCCCCCGGGGGTGGGGAATGTAGGAGATTAATTATATGGAAAGGGGGTAAAAAAAAGATTCAAAAACCCCTAGGGAAATTTTAATTTTTGAAAATTGGGGTAAAACTCCCACTTCCCACCAGTAGCTACCTTATCCTTTTATATTTTTGGGTTAAATCCTGAACCAAAAGAAAGAAGGGGGGGTTTAGTTTTCTGGGTCACTGGTTTAAACTGAAAAAACACTGGGCCGGGTCTAGAGACCATTGATCATTTCTTTGGACCCTTTAGAGAAAACCTGCCATGCCGGGGGGGGGGGGGGTAATAATTCAGAAAAAAAAATAGAAAAGGGCTTTTTTTAAATGAAGTAATAATCTTACAAAACCCATTTGGGCCCAAAAAAACAAAAAAACCAAAAAAAGGAAAAAAAACCATAAAAAATTCACTTTTTATTTAATTCCCTATAAAAGTGAAATTTAAAAACGTCTCAATAAATACAAAAACACACAATCACAGAATGTAAAATCCTAAACTAAAAAACCCAAAAAACTCCCCAAAAAACAAAAAATTTCAACCCAAACCCCAAGAAGGTAGGCCTTTCCCCCGATAAGGGCGTTTCCCCCAAATAAATGGGCCCAAACACAAAAGACCCTGTTGAGGGCCCCAAGGCCAAAACCCAAAATGCCATGATTTTTACATCCAAATTTTATCACATCAGGGGAAAATTAAAAAACCAAAATTAGTAAGACAGTATAGGCAAATTAAATAAACGAGCCCCAAAAATTTCAATTAAAAAAAACAAAAGATCCCCAAAATAAATCACCCCCCCAGCCCAAAAAGAAAAAATCAAGGAAAATCTTTGAAAAAAAAAACCAATCCCGAAGTAAAACTTACCGGGTTTTTAGTCCCCTTCAAAAGCTTCCTACCCCCCAAAAAAGCACATTTTAAATATTTACAAAAAAAAAAAGGGGGGTGTAAAAGAAACCAAATTTTAAAACACCGTAAACCCCAAAAAACAACCGGAAACAAAAAAACACAAAGGGAAAAAACTTACCAGTTTTTGAAGGCGAAAACAGTCGTTTCAACATCCATCCGGGACCCGTAAGGTGTAACAGCAGTGGCCCGGTTTTAATTTAGAGACCCCTGAAACCCCCCGGCCTTTTACGGGTAATTTTAAAGGGGCCCCAAAACGGGGGGAAGGGCCAAACCCTTCATAGTGTAGGTTTTTTTAGTGTTTATAGGGAAATTTTTGGGTTTCCCTTTATTTTTGGAATTTCTACTAACTGGGGATTGTGTGTTTTCGAAAATTTGTTTTAGACGTAAATTTTCCCCACTTTTTAAAATGAAAATTTAAAAAAAAGTGAAGTTTTAAGGCCTTTTTTTTTCCCCTTTTTTTTGGTATTTTAGAGGCCATAGCAAATAGCAACCCAAACGTAAAAGGTTTGGCTTTCCTTTTTGCCCCCAGAAGATTTTTCCTTTACTTGGTATTTGTCCCCTTTCCTTTTACCACGTGTTTTTGCCCCTTTAGTTTTGGCAACAAAAATACAGCTCCCTTTTTCATTCCCCAAAAATCCTTTAAACCCCCCCTGTCTTTCCCTAAACCCTCCAAATCCACCTATCAACCCCCGTTGAATTTTTTTCTTTGGGGGAAGGAGGACGGGAATGTAGGGAAAAGTCTTAGATGTTTTTTGTGGGAAAAATTTTGCAAGGACGAGTCTTTGGGCCCGGAGAAGTTTTTCATGGAGAAACTGGAAATTTAAAAAACAAAAAAAAAAAGGAACAACCAATCAGAGAAAAGAAATTTCTGTGAGATCAACTATATGGGAATGTAAAGGCAAAAAAATTTGGGGCTCTGCATACTGATCCCTTTTTTCAGTAACGGTAAAGTGGGAAATTTTTCATCATGGTTTTGGGAATAGTGGTCGGTTTTTTACGATATTAAAATTTGGGCCTTATACAGTACCCGGGGATTAAAAAATGGTCCCTTTGGGAGTGGAAATTTTTTTAGAAATTAAATGAAAGGTTTAAAATGTAAAGGGGAGGTACTTGCGGGCCGTATTTATATTTTTAACTGTAAAGAATTTTAATTGAAAAGGGATTAGTAAAAATTCCGGGGGGGCAGGGGGGGGTCCCCTTTAAAAAATTTTTTTTGGGCCCCCCCCCTCTATGGGTTTTTGCCCCGCAATTTTTGGTTTTACAAAATATGTAGTTTTTTTTTTGTTTAGTGTGTGCTGGTGTTCCCGTGTTTGCTGTGTAAATTTTGGTTTTTTTTTGTAGGTATATAGTAGGGCGGACGACAACATGGCATTCTTTCAAAAATTTTGGGGGGATAAAACGGGAACTTCCACCAAAGGAACCATTTTTCTGCACCCATTGAATTTTAATTTTTTTAAGGGATGAACAACAAAAAACTTTACAACACTATCTAAAAAAAAAAAAAAAACAAAAAGCCTCATATGATTGAAACATGTCTAGATTTTGGGAAATCCCGAGCCCCTTTAAAAACCCCTCGCCTTTTTCCCCACCCAGTCCCCTTTTATTATTTTCAGGGAAACCCTGGCCATTGCAGCCCATAAAGGGTTTTTAGGGAATCAAAAGCTACCCATACTAAATATAAATGGGAGAGAAAAGCAATTTTGTTGCAAAATAAATTTTTGGGCATACAGACATTTATTGCTCCCCGTAAGTAAACAAGGACCAGCAATACCCAAAAAAATCAAACAGAAACAAAAAGCAAATGGGGTTCAACATGGGGTACAAAATTTTTTTAAAAAAAAGCATTTAAAACGGGGAAGTTTTTTTTCCTTTTTAAATTTCATTTTCATGGGGACCCCCACTTTTCCCTTTTTTTTAATTTCCAGGGACATAAAATTAAGTTCTGAAAATTTGTCCCGGTTGCACAAAAAAACTTTATGCGAAAAGGGGGTCAGTAACAAAGATGGGGGCACCTCAAAATGTAAAAAAAAAACCGAGACAAGTTTTTACAGGCCCTGGGGTCTAAAAAGTAAAAAGGCCCTGAAAAATTGGGGTCTACCAAACCCTTTTTGGGGATGAAGAATTTTTTTGAATTCTTGTAATGAAAACCCAGACAAAATTTCCCACTATGTGCTATTGCCCGGGCCTTTTTAAAAAAAAAAAAAAGCAGAATTTTGGCTGCTTTTTTACAAACCCAAAAAAAAACATGTTTTTTTGGGACGAAAAAAGAACTTCAAAAAGAACTGAAAAAAAAACTGAGCTGCATACTAAGGAAAAAATGGGGCAGTGTGGGGCTGTTTTTTTGGGAAACAAAAATTTTTTTTTTTATCCCTTTTAAAAATAACAAAATTCAATTTTAAAGGGTTTTTTTTTTTCCCATTGGGGGCCCATTTAAAAAAATATAAATTTTTTAAGAAAACAAATTACTATGTCCCTTTGGCAAAATAAATTACAAAAAAAGAAATAAATGCCCTCAAGTTTCCCAAAAAGGGGGTTTAGTGAAATGTGGAAAGAAGGGGAGGGGGGAAGGAAAATTTTTAAACATTTTTTCTACTATTTTTATGAAGACCCTTTTGGGGAAACCCAAAAAAAACATTTTTAATTTTCCCCGGGCCTAAAATTTCCCAAATTTGACTGGGTCTAAAAACATTTTATGTGGCTTTTTAAGTAATTAAAGTTTTTTGTTTAAAAAGGGTACTAAACCTTCTTGAAACCCATTAACTTTTATCGGAGGGTGGACCCCCCATCACCCTTAAAGTTCTCCATGTGAAGGAAGGATCTTCCCATTTGGGGTATTTAAAACCTTTTTTTTCCCCTAGAAAGGAAGAAAAGCCCCTTTTTTTTTTTTTATTTTTTTAAATTTTGGTTATTTTTTTAAAACAATCCATAATAAAAAAAAATTACCGCAACAAAGAAATTTCCCTAAGCACATTAAAAAGACAGACCCTGTTTCAAAAAAGGTTTTTAAAAAAAAACTCCATAAAAGCCTAAATTAAAGTTGCAAGATACAAATTGCCAGAAAGTAAAAAAAAATTTCAAAATTTTAATGTCTGACATCTACTGGATGTCATATTTAAACCCAAGGAAAAAAATTGCCACAAAAAACGAACTTTTTTCCCAAACCAAAGGGGGTTCTCCAAAAATCTTTTTTTTTGGGTTTTAAAAGGGGCCCAATTAAATTATGTTACACTTTGCATTTTATACTTATTAACCCCTTAGCGACACATGGCTGAGAAGGGGTTCACGCAAATAACTATGGGTACGTAAAGGGGTTTGTCAGCTCAAAGCAAACTTGTATGATCGCAGCATGGGACCAACTGTATATTACAGCTGGCCTCATGCTGCAATGCCTGTGACTGGAGCTCACACAGGAGGAAGTGTGTTTTACCACACAAAATGCATATTCCATTATTGCTATCAATAAAGACTCGTTTAAAAAGATATACAGTGTGGTTTTCATAGTCTGCTTAGAAGGAGTTACTCTGAAAACTTGAGAAGCTCCATGTACTTTGATGATCTTTTACTTGACTCGAGAATCAGATACATGGATTAAAACAGACTGCAGCCAACCTCTGAAACTTTGGTTCTAAAAAATTGGATAAAACACTATATTCGAGCCTAAATTACACTTTAAAGTCGCAATATTGTGATAGGGGAGCGCTGTCTCCTTTCTCTCTGTAACGAACCTAGGTAGTGGATCCGCTGGGTCACCGCAAGCGGTGGTAGAAGCCACACCAGGGAGCAGAGTCTAAGTGGGTCCCGGTTTTCACCAGAGCCCGCCGCAAAGCGGGATGGACTTGCTGCTGTGGGATTCCACCAGGTCGCTACCCCTGATGCGACTTGCTTGCAAAGAAGTACCGAATCGACAGGCAACCTCGTAGTCGGGGACGGACCAAGTGGTCATGGCAGGCAGCAAAGGTCCGTGGTCAAGAAACGTAAGCCGGAGGGACTGGTACACGGATCTGGCAACCGGAAAGTAAAGCAGGCTTCCTCGCATAGGATAAGGGCACTGGATTTGGTGGAGTCCAGGAAGAGGTGGAGCCCTTATATAGAGTCAGCGGCCGGCAACCCCAATTATCGGCGCGCTGTCCCTTTAAATCTGAGCAAGCCGGCGCGCGCGCGCCCTAGGGAGCGTGAAGCGCGCACCGGCCGGCAGTCAGGAGAGAAGCAGGAGCGTGGTCAGGTAAGTCCGTGCGCCCGTGGGAGCGAGTGCACCCGCAGTCCGCGGCGCAACACTCCCCGAGCGCAGCAGGGACGGGGCGGAGACGAGTGCGCCACTCGTAACACTCTTTGTAAAATATGGATTTAAAAGCAATTAAAAAGCCCTTTCCCCTCAAAAATATCAATAAAAACGTCAAATCATCCCGTAAAAAACAAGCCCATACACAAATCTGTAAATGAAATAATAAGGAAAAGTTATAGCTCTCAGACTAGTGCAATGCAGAATGTATTTTCTTTATTTTTTTTTATGAAATTTTTTTATTGTATAAAAGCATTGAAACATAAAAATAACAAATCGGGTATCGCTGTAATCGCATTGACCTGCCGAGTAAAGTTAACAGGTCATTTATACCACACTGTGACCGCTGTAAAAAATTAAATAAAAAACACTACCAGGATTGTTGTATTTTGTTCATAAAAACCTTGATTAAAAGTGATCAAAGCGTCATTGTTACGGGTGTCCCTGCGACCCCCCCTGTCGGGTCGCAGGCACACCCGCACTCCCCAGCGCTCCTGCTGCGGCCGGTGCCGCAGCCCGACGCTCAGGCTGCGGACACTCCGGCGTGCCCAGCATTGACTTACCTCGCCACGCTCCTGTGTCCGCCCGCGCGCGCTCCTGCTGGTTTCCGGGTGCGCGCGCTCCCCCTAGCGGCGCCGCGGCACTACAAAGGGAAAAAATTTTTAAAGGGACAAGCACGCAGGTGATTGGTTCTCACCTGGTGCTGTTCCTAGTTTAGCTCTGCCCCTTCCTAGGCCCAGGGCCGAATCGATAGTGCCCTGGCCTAGAGAGGAAGCGGTTCTCAAACTGCCTCGTTCCATTACCGGTACCGTCCTCTGCCTCCGCCTTAAACCCAAACCC
>JAODAL010070290.1:0-15986 GCA_025379985.1 Phyllomedusa bahiana | reverse complement strand
TGTTCTATGGAAAAGGAACAAAAGTGCCAGCATGCCACAGCAGCACATTAAACACATGCACCAACACAATCGGTACATGTGTGGAGTGGAATGCCTGCACTTGTCGTGTCACAGCTGCCAGCACACCAGGCATGTACTGATGGTCTGGGGGCTGATACAGTGCTGTATGTTACATAGGAGGCGGGTGTAGTAAGAACAGACCCGCTGGACCAGAGCGCTGTGAGGGAGAGCTCTCGTGCCTGGATACAGAGGATCCCTGTGCCAGAAGACACAGAGGAGGGCTTGTGCCGTTATTATAGGGCGTGACTCCGTGTGTGATGCCAGCACGCCCAGCCACTTCCCACAAGTCTCCATTAATAACCAGGGCTGTGGAGTCGGCAAGCCAATGCCCTGACTCCAACTCCGACTCCTCAATTTCCTAAACCTCCAACTCTGACTCCCTCATACCTGGCGAAGGTTTAAGTGATAACTTTACTGTAGTAACATCCGGCTGTTTATCACCTTATGATACAATAATCAAGCTATTTAGGTAGAACAGACACTTACAAGCAAAAGGGTAACAATGTTTTGATCTTTTGAACACTTGTGGGTAGAGTTGAAGAAAAAGCTGTATTTGTATCCAAGTCCAGTCTGCACCAACATTGGGAATGTGTAGACGAGATCTGGGATCAGATTTTGGTCAAGACATGCTTAAATCTGATCCAGAGCATGCCCAGAAGGATTCAGGCAGTATTGAAAACCAAAAGGTGAATTTCCCAAATACTAACAAAATAATAAAAATTAAGATTTTGATTTTTAGGAGCAAAACAGTAACAATGCAGTTACAGGAAAGAATCTGCAGAACTAAGCAGATGCTAAGCACTTGCAAGTCAAATTTATTGTATAAGATAGGTAAGGTGGCTGTATATAAAAATTACAGTAGCCTCATGTACAAAGCTGTAGTGGACGGTGAGATATGGAGCCTGAAAGTCACAAGTTCAAACCATTGTTACCATTTTGCTTGTCAGTGTAAAATATTTTTATTGGATATGACTTTAGGACACAAAAATTGTAAATATGCAAAACACTGCAGGAACATTTGTGGAGTCTCTGAATTTGTTCTGAGAAATAGTATTGCCTCCATCAGATCTGTATACATGACCTCACATTCTGATCTCATTATTTCCAAGCTAGAGAACGGCCTCTCTACCTAACTTGGGTTGGGGGCAAGTGGTGACCACAGGGGCAACATCTCAACAATGTCAGGGTATAAAGGAATTGCCTCAGCACAGTCAGTTTTGATGAATGGTTGAACTCTTCTACTTCTTTGAAAGCAGATGAAAAGATTTACTGAAGTCTGTTTGCCCTGGGAGCAGAATCTTTTCCCTGAGGCAGCGCTTTGCCTGCTCCATGTCATCAGTTACACTCTCATGTGATGAGGCTGAAGAATGGGATTGGTGGACCCAATTCCCTTTGTCTTTGCATGCTTCAACTAAGGGGCCAAATTTTATTAATTTTTATGGGGTCGGTCCTTTTATGACGTCCGACCCCTGAAAAAAAGGGGTCCGACTCACAGCCCTGTTAAAACTAGGAGACGTGGGAACTGGAATTGGGGCTTGGGGGCGCAGCCCGTGCCCGGTTAACGCCAAATGTACGGGTTCCCCCAGACTTTGATTAATTTAAACCTCTCAAGTATCCATGACTCTGCCAGTCCGCTTATTTTGGAGAGTCCTTTACACCCAGGCCTGCTTGAACATGTTCAGGAAGGTGTGCCCCCCCCAGTGGCCCCACTGCAGCTCTTTTTTTGGCTATTTTCCCTCCATTTCCCGGGTGTCTGTGGCTTCTTCTGGCTCGCTCCCCCCAGGGAAAAAAGGTTGTGTTAGATCCAGAAAACTGGCGGCCAAAGTCCGGGAGAAAATTTGGTCATCTGAAAAAAGCCCTGAATTTCAGCCCGCTGAAATGGCAGTGGTCCTCCTTCTAGGAGTCAGTCAGGGGGGTCCCCCTCAGCACCCACCCCCTGTTTTCCCTCTGGGGGCTCCCTGAAGGGGGGGTGTCCGGAAAGGGCCCCAAAGAACACCTTCAGATCTGCGGGCCGATAACCCTGGCAGGAATCCCGGGGTCTGGTAAGCTGGCCCCCCCCCCTCAATGTGGAGTGTAGGTGCAAGCATGGTTGGCTGCAGACGGCGGACATATGCGGCGTATGATTGTCATAGATTAATGCTTGTACAGATCCCATTTGGTGTAATATGCAGCACAGTTCAAAAGCTATCGGTGCTTTTCAGGTACCAAAGGAAGTGAAAAACCCCCTATTCTAGCCAGAAGTCCACAGTCCTAGTAGGCAGAACGGCACAAACAGCTGTGCCATTTGGCAAATACGAGGGAGTGCGTATGAAGCTTCCTGCTAACCCCGGCCTGCATTCCACCGCTTTTCCAGAAGTCCACTTCAGCAATTTTCGTCGGGTCAGCAAGTACTAAGATGTCAGCGCATCTTTTTTATGTTCTAGTGCAAAAAAAAAATATTCTGTATCTTTAGCTTTGCGCTACAGCGCCATTTTCTGCAACCAATAATAGTTTTTCCACCCATGGACCTTGGTGAGGGTTTGTCTTTTAAATGAATGAAGTGTGGTTTTTATTGGTACCATTTTGCGACTTTTTGACTACTTCCAGTTTTGCCGTTTTGGATTTTTTTAATGGTGTTCAGCATATAGGCTAAATGGTGTAGGGGTATTTTGAACTTTTAAAAAAAAAAAATTTTGAACTTTTTTTTTTTTTTTTTTTTTAAATTCTACATGTAGTCCCATGAGGTTACTTGACCGTCGGGGGCTGTCATAACTTTTAGGGTATGTTCACACGGCTTATTTAGCCCTGCTTTTGGCGCGTGCCACAATTACGGGAATTCATAGCTCTCATAGAAAGCTATGGACTATGCATCGTCTCCTCGCGCATCCAATACGATCGTATGGTACACGCGGGGGGAGAATTGACATGTCAGCTGTTAGCATTGATTACGCACCAATGACGATGCATGTCTAACACCCCTCCTCTCCCCGTGCTTTGAAATTACGCGCTGATCAGCGCGTGGTTCCAAAACACCCGGCGTATTGCGGCGTACTATACTCACCCCAATAAGCCGTGTGAACATACCCTTACACTGTGCTGCCTTAGATAGATAATGCGGAAGGGTGCACCAAGATGGCTTTCCTATTACTTTCAGCCCAAGGCAGGAAGTAATGGGAGCAGTAACATGGCAGTCATGAGTTCTTTTCATCTGCCATAGCAACTGCTTGGCACACAGTGATCAATCCCTGCTGTTAGTGGCGGGTATGTAACATCTGACGTCTTCCACCAATGGAGCGGCCTCAGTGAGTTGGCTCGTTCTCGAGATACGTGGGGGGGGGGACCCAGACCTGGAACCCACAACTATCAGACATTGATGGCATATGCCATCAGCAAGACACCCCCTTTAATGGGTTTTTCCCGGGGCCTCTCTAGGCCATGACTGTCAGATCACTGAGGACTGACCAGTCATCTATTGGGAAGGTCTGTGGCGCTTGGGCAAGTGCTTCAGTGTTGTTCACATTTAGAAGCGGCTGTTCAGGGTATAGAAGCTTTGTCCTAAGCAGAACCTCCCAGCTACTGCCAGGAAGGGGTTCAACTATTCTCTGTAGCAGGGGTTCCCAAACTCCAGTCCTCACCCCCACCAACAGGTCATGTCTTGAGGGTCTCCCATCGATTACACTGACATTAATTATATCACCTGCCAGGAAACATGACCTGTTGGTGGGGCGTGAGGACTGGAGTCGGGGACCCCTGCCCTGTAGCCTTGCATGATGCCTGAGAGAGGGGGGAAAATCTTTCCCAAATTCCATCCGGAAAAGTCGCTGCCCAAAAACATTGGGGCATTGATGGGGTTTTCCCCTTTGTTTGCGTGCGTGGGGCTTTTCCCCAAAAAATGATTTACACATGTGAAACCCTTCATCTTCAGGGGTTTTTTTGGTTTTCCATTTCTTAGCAGCAATTTTTTTTAAAATTTAAATTGAAATTTTTTGACCCCTTTTAACAACTTTTCGTTATTTTCATTTTAAATGTAAATAATGAAGAAAACCCGTTTTAGCACATCTCCTACTTTTTTGTGTGCCCTTTGGCTTTGGAGCACCCTGGACCCCAGAAATAAAACCTACAAGAACCTTTGGGTATCTGATTTTTGCACCCTTTACCCTTGGTTAAATTTCCCCCTCCATCGCAAAATTTTTAAGGGGATTTTTTTTTTCCAAAAGGTCCCTTTGGGCGGAAAGTCCCTTTTCTTTTCCTTTTTCCGGGTTTTTCCGGGCCCATGGTGCCCCACTTTTTTAAAACCCGGAATTTTTTTTTCGATCTTTTCTAAAGGGGAAACCTTTGGTTTTTAAACCATTTTTTCATCTTGACACAAAATTTATTTGGGTTTAAAAGGTCTAAGGGAAAAAACACACAGGGGGTTTTCTACCCAAAAAAACAAATTTGGGAAAAATCCCAGTGAAAAAACAAAAATCCAAAACAAACCCAAACTGGCACAGAAACGCACCCAAAAAATTTTTAAATAGGGGCCGCTCTTCCCAAAAAACCCATCATAAATTTTGACATAAACTATTCTTTATTTGGATCCGTTTAAATGAAACCTAAAAGACGAATGTAAAACACGTATGTCCAAACGCAAAAAACGCAAAAAAATCACTCTGAGCATTGGAGATACGTGGTTGGGTCGAAAAACCCCCAAACACGTATCTAAAAAAAACAGTGTGAACATCCCCTAATCTTTGGGGAATAGAAACATTTTGGCCCAATTTTCCCCACGGAAAAGGGTTTGCGGTTTTGCGGGACCGTCTAAAAAACCTTTGCCGAAAAACGAGCACAACGTGCCTTTTGGAATCCCTTTGGGGCCGCTTCCCCCCCCTTGCCGGCCCCGGATAAAAACTTTTGGAAAGCACTTTCCTTCTGTCCGGTTTTTTTGGGTTTTTGGAAAAGGGGAAGGGGGGGGCTTTTCACCGTTCCCCCCTCCGCGAGATAACCCCTCCCCTGTGGGGGGCCCCGGGGACGGCCCCAAAAAACCCCGGGAACAAAAACCGGGCCGGGATAAACTGACCCTTTGGGTGGCCCCCTCAGGGTTAAAAGGGGGCCCAGGATACAAGTTTCAAAATGAAAATGGTCTTTTGTATATACCACTTTGCCCCGAACAATGTCCCAACACTGCGATCTGCGGGATTAATTGAGGGGAGGACCCAAAACCAATTTGGTATTGAGTATTATTTTATGATCGTATCAGTGAGGTCCCATGCATGATTGGGGGCCCCAAGTTGCGGCCCTCTCAACAGTACAGTGGAACGGGCTCTTTACATGGGGCCCAGAAACCCGCCTTTTGGGCCCCCAGGGAGGGGGCCCCAAAATTTTTTGGTAAAATTGTGTAAAAGTAAATAACACAAATAATCTGCGTCCTCACAAACAGTTTTTTTCCAGCAGTTTCTTTCTGTTTAAAAAAATAAAGGGAAGGGCGTTTTTAACCCGGGAATTGGGGATAAAGTTTCCCTTTTTCCCTTTTAATCCCCTTTTTTTTATCAATGTTGGAGACATTTTCGGGGCTTTAAAAACCCCTTTAAACCATTTTTCCATGATTTTCCGGTCCCCATAAAACAGCCGTCCCAAAGCGATTTCATTTTGCAAAATTAAGGGGAGCACTGTAAATTTAATGTCTCCCAAAAAGACCCTTTTTTGGGGGAAAAAGCTTTAAAACTTTTTTTTTTTTTTTTTCCCCCAAAGGGTACGGTAAATCAATTTTTTTTAAAAAAATAATAATTATTTTTTTAGAACAAAAAAAAAAAATTTTTTTGCAGCGGTGAACTTTTCCGGAAAATATTTTGGTCCATTCTTTGGTAAAAAGTTTCCGACTCCCCACTATTTTTTCCGGGTAAACCCAAATTTGCCACCGTCTAAAAATTAAAGTGGTTTTTAACCGGGGGCTAACCTGGGGTTTTCTCCGGGCCCCGCCCCCGGGTGGCCACCAAAGAGCGGGAAAATTTAAAAGCGGGTGAATTTAGGGGGCCTTTAAAATACTCATGTGCAATGTTTGAAAATCCATGCAGAAATTCTCTGTTGCCAAAACCCCATTCACATGCATGGGATGCTGATGGCTGTTGGATCCAAAAAATTTTAACAGATTTCATGAGGGAAATTTCCCACCAAAAACCCAAAATTTGATTTTACAGGGTAAACAGGGCCCCTAAAAATTTATCCTGGGGTAAAGGGTTGGGTTTAAAAAAACAGTTAGCGGCCCAGGGTGTGGGAAGTTTTTGATTTACTTTTCCCCAAAAATGTATTGGATTTTCCCCGTTTTAAATATTTTGGCACCCCTTTGGGGTTAGAATGAAGCCAAGATTTAAACTGAAAAATCCATGTCTGCCCCGAAAGTTTTTGGTCTGAATATGTTCCTTTTTTTAAATTTCCCAGACCGGGAAAAGTAAATTTTGTTTTTAATCCTAGTGGTCCCCACCCATGGGAAGCCTCTGAGGAGAAATTTTTAATTCAAAAAATTATTGTATAGTATAGAAATAATTAAAAATCCTTCAAAGGTTTTCGTTCATAAGTAGTAAATTTACATCAAAATCTTATGAACATGCTGGGCCCTTTATTTAAATGAATACAATTGATATTGTTTAAATATCCCCTTTTTTTTAAAAAATCCTTTCACTATTTTTGGGCGTTTGGGCCCCCTGGTGGCATTTGGGGGTTTGCCCCGCTGCACGCATGCGTTTTTTCCCATAAAGGGTTTGGAGCTTTTTTTAAAGCCGAGAAGATTTGCTTTCCATCCGGGCCAGGGCTTTTTTAAATATTTTCCCCGGGTAAATTTTAGTATTTTTAAAAAGTGGGTTAACTAAAAATATTTTTTTTTAAAATTTTGTCCAAAATTTTATCTCAAATTTTTTTTCAGTTTTGTTTGTGCAAACATATTTTTCAACCTCAATGCAGTTACATTTCGCTTTTTAAAAGCATTGTAACAACAGTGAAGGCTATAGAGCCTGAGGAAGCTGGCTATGTTTTTTTTGGAAAAAAATTTTTTCCCTATTTTTTACGGGACTTTTTTTTTAGTCTGACTTTTTTAATATGTGGATATTTTTTCACCCTTTCTTAAAAAATTCCCGCTTTTTTAAAAAATTTTTTTTTGTAATCAAGTGATGATTTTAAGAGAGCCCTTGGGTTTTCCCTTTTACTTCCCGTTGTTTTCCCTTTTGTCAGTTTTTTGAAATGTAGTGGTATTAAAAGAAATCTATCCCTATATATGGGCACTCAGCTTCTCTCCTCCATTTTATAAAAACCCCATATAAACACAGGGGCTCAGCTTCTCTCCTTCCCATCATATAACCCTTATATCACGAGCTCAGCTCCTCTCCCTATCATATAACCCTATATATTTACAGAGCCCCAGCTTCCCCTTCCCCTTTCATAAAAACCCTATAAAATCACAAGCTCACCCCTTCCCTCTATCATTAAAAACCAAAATAAACACAGAGCTCAGCTTCTTTCCTCAAACAATAACCCCAAAATATCAAGAGCTCAGCTTCTCTTTCCCCTATCATATAACCCTATAATTTTCAAAAGAGCTCACTTCTCTCCTCTAAAAATAACCCAAAATATCACGACTCAGCTTCTCTCCTCATCATATAACCCTATATATCACAGAGTTGGCTTCTCTATCATATAACCTTTAAAAATATCACAGAGCCACTCTCTAAACATAAAAACCCATATATCACAGACTCGCTTTCTTTCATATAACCCTAAATAACCAGAGACAGCTCTTTTCCCCTATCATATAAAAAATATATATCACAGAGCTCAGGGTCCTCTTCCCCCCCTTTCATAAAACCCCAAAATTTTCAAAGAAACTCAGTTCTCTCCTCTATTTATATAACCCTATATAAACACAGAGCTCAGTTTTTCTCCTTTAAAATATAACCCTATATTTTCACAGAGCTAAATCCTTTCCCCCTAGCATATTTAAAAACCCCATAAATCCAAGCTCAGCTTTCCTTTCCTCTATCTTTTAACCCTATTTATCAAGAGCTCAGCTTCTCTCCTTATCTAAAACCCCATATAAAAAAAGACTCAGCTTCTTTTCCCTCTATCAAATAACCCAATATACACAGCTCCTCTCCTCAAACATATAGCCATTTTATATAAAAGAGTTTAACCCCCTCTCCCTCTGCATATAACCCATATATCACAGAGCTCCGGGTCCCCTCCTCTATCATATAACCCTAATAAAACACAGACTTTTGCCCTCTTTTCCTTTTTTCTTATAACCCTATTTATCCCAAAACTTCTCTTTGAGCCTTCAGCAGCACTAAATAAAATGCATTTAAAAAACCAAAAATATAAAAAAACTAAAAACATATGTGGAAAAAAAAATTTTTTTTTTTAAAACAATAATAAGGGGGATTTTTCCCCAGGGATCTTGTGTCCGTGTGGAACCCTACGCCTTCGTGGTGCATGTCTGGGTCCCCTGAAATGACCCGAGGGCCCATCTGACAATTAACAGCGGGGGTTTTATCACCGCCGGGAATGGGGAAAAACGCAGCGGGGTTCCAAAATTAATTTTTTCGCCCCTGCGTTGCATCACGTCTGTCCGGTCCCAATTTTAAAAGGGGGGGATTCCCAAAAAATGACATGCAATTCTTGGATCGCATCCGAAAGACAGACAAAACGCTGCGTGAACGTACCCTAACACATACTGTAGAAGCTGGTGGAAGGGAAGTATGTAATCAAAACAGGCCTATAATGCAGATCCTTGGAGGAATTTTGGGTTGCATGGGTTTTGACCCCATGTGAATTGAAAGGGGGGAAATAGATGTTTTTTTTATAGGAAAAAGGTTTTAAAACCCTTTTTTCAAATTACCATCCTTTAAAAGGGGTTTTCCATAAAAATCCCTTTTCCTCAGTAAAATAGGGGTTGGCCGCGATTATGCAACTCTTCCCCCATTCATATCTATGGAAGTTCCACATACAACCAGGCACACTTGGTCAGCTGTCTTTGGAACTCGCATAGAAATTAAAGGGGAGGACTGCCGGGCGCCCCATTGCCTGTCCTAAGGGGGCACAGCTTCATGGTAATCCCCCTGAAATGAGCGGCCATGTTTTTGGGGGGAATGTGAAAATGGTAATTTACGGTTCTCTTCATTGTGTCTCCACCAGGTTGTTGAAGAATACACTGCCCGGTGGCAAGTCCCTCTCCCACAGCTTCAAGTACTGCAGACTGCACTCTGTTGCTTCACGTCTGCAAGCGTGTCCTTCCCGGGTGAATGTAACAATACAGTTTTGTTTTTAGCGATATTGTAAGTTATCCTCTATTTAAATCTTTTTAAGAGTGTTTTAATCAGGGCCCTTCATGTTGTGTAGGAAACCCGCTGTGATTTTCTATTTAAAATATGTACATGCCCTGGTCACTGCAGGCAGGAAACATGTAGCATTGCCATACAGATTTATAATTTACCCCTGTATACACAATTTATTCTTTAAAGGGGTTGCTCCTAAAAGATGATTTCAACATGTAGGGCGGTAAGTGAAGGACTTTTACAACATTTGCTTTTTTTTTTTTTTGTTGAGGAGATAAGTGACTTTATCAGTCTGAGTGCGCTCCGGGTTTCTTAGGTTTCCCACCCGCTCTCCCCGCTATTTGTCTATCTGATAGAGGGTTTGTCGTTTTACGCAGGTTGGGACACACAACTGTTGAAGTTTGGGGTTATCTGATCTAAAAACGGGCTAAATATTTTTTTACAGCTTGTAGCTCTCTGCACTTGAGATAAACATATCCTGCTCTCATGTCAGAGTAAATAGCAGACCTTTGAATATGGAGCTGCTATGCTAATCACTGCTATAGAGCCACCGTCTAACCAAGAAGAGACAGGAAGCATGAATGAAAGCTGTTTTTGGCTCTGTGAAACAGCATGGTGAGACAACCCCTTTAAGGGAATGTGTAGTTGGAAAAGGAACTGTTTAAATGAAGTCTTCATTTTACAAATCAAGGTGTATATTAAAGGGGTTTTCCACCTTTTATAATAGTCATTTAAATAGCTCCGGGGGGGAAAAGTCCTATTCTCCTTCATCTGATTCCAGCAGCGCATTTCTCTTGTCTTTTGTTGACACACCATCACTTTCGAGTGGGGACGCTGACGCTGATTGGCTGCAGCAGTCACATGCCCTTAATTTATATCACTGTTTGCCGCTGTTCACTTCTGAACAGTGATGTAATTTATAGGCATGTGACCACTAAAACCAGTTGGCGTCAGCAGTGGTAACGTCCCGTTAGGATGTGATGGTGTCAACAAAAGACCTCTGGAACTGGGGACCAGGGGAAGGAGAGTGTGACTACTGACTTTTGGGTTTTGTTTTTGTTTTTTTTGTGTTGGGGCTATTTACATAACTTTGTTTTTGGGAGTTGGACAACCTCTTTTAAAAAGAAATTAAAGTAAAGTTTTGTTTTTGCTCTGGCCACTAAGCGGTACAAAACATTGACCATTCCCATTCTGTTGAGAGCACTTCTGAGCAGTCCTCTTATTATCATTGCAGGCAGTGTTACAATGAGGGTTAGCATAAAACTGAAGGCAAATAACACCGAATCCTTAATTCAAAATCGGTGACTGTCATCGCTTCTCCCCCTTCGTGCACGTTGACTTTTGCACAGGTCATATAGGAGTGTGTTGTGGACATGCTCTGTCAATGATCGCAGGCTACTATATTCCATGTAGTGGATGTAAGGCAAGTCTTTCATCTGATATTAATAGATCTATATTAGCAGCTCTGGCAAAACGTCTGCCCCAGTAATAAAGTCCATAAAATATAAAGTCAAGAAATAAAAACAAAATTAAAAATGAGTATTTCACAATCTGGTTTAAATGTGTTGAAAATAAAAAAAGTTTCCTTTAAATAAAGGACAAGTAGAGAATGGTAAACTCCAACAACACCTTTAATATTGGGAGTGATTATGGGAAATTCTGTACAGATTTATTAATACCGGCTAATACTTATTTTAAACATAGACTAAGCAGTCTTACAATGCACAACATTGATCATCTGCCAAATGTTTCCACTGTTTAATTTGTTAACATCTTCAGTTGGTTTACTCTGCCACTCATTGCACCAAAATTTTGGCGCATGGCTTTGAATACCAAGCCACGCCTCTCGTCAGACGATGCAGAAGTCTCTACAACCCATAATAAATGTGGTATAAAGCCTGTATGCCTGGACATTCGAAGCAGATTGTGCTAAAATTCTGGCACAATTCCCTCAATAAATGTGCCCTATTATGTACATATAACATGGATCTGTAACTGGAGAGTCCAGGTTGTAACCATTCCTGGTGAATCCATTTGACTTAAAGAGAACCTGTCACATAGATTATGCCCCTCTGGCTGAGGACAGCACAGGCCAGTGTCAGACCTGCTGTTTCCAGCGCTGTGTCCCTTATTCTGTAAGATGCTGGAGTTTTCAAGTATTTAATGCTCAAATCTGCAGTTTTCAGCCAGAAGAGTCATTCAAAGACTCAGTTTTTTTCATTCCCCGCCCACCTGAGGCTAGCCCCTCCCACCTCAACTGATGAGCATTACTTTGAATAGGTAGAAACCTGTGAATAACTGTCAGTGGGCGGAGCTAGCCTTTGGTGGGCGGGGCTAACACCTGCTCATGAATAAGATTTGAGGGGTAAATGCTCTAAAACTGCTGCATCTTACAGAATAAGGGACACAGCGCTGGGAACGGCAGGTCTGACACTAGCTTGTGCTGCATAAACTATGTGACAGGTTCCCTTTAAAGAGTTTATCTGTGTATTTTGTATTTTTTTTCTACTGTATGGAACAAGGCCTTTCTCACATCTGCCGCTGGGGGTTCTGTTCAGAACTTCTGTCGCAGAAGTGAAAAACTGACCCCGCGGGCCCATCGGATGTCCACGGTGGTGTCCGTGCGCTATTTCTTTCTTCTCCACTCCGGACACCGCAGCGGAAACTCAACTGGCCCATTGTAATTGGGTTTGTCGGGTGCAGTGGTGTCTGTAGTGAGAGGATCCCGTGCAGATGTGCACCAGGCCTACAGCAGAATGCTATACTGATCTGTCTAGTAGTATAATGTTGTACCGTGTTAGCCATAGAAAGTAGTAGAAGAGTGAAGAAATCAGGCGATACCTTTTAGAGGCTCACTGAGTATATTTGATGGTGAGCTTTCCGGAGTACTAGCTCTGCTCTCGAAAGCTCACCATCAAACATACTCGGTTAGCCTCTAAAAGGTATCGCCCGATTTTTTTCACTTTTCTAATACTGATCTGTCTGTCAGATTTGAAGAAGCCTGTCCAAAAAACACGATAGTTGTGAGCACAGAGCCGTAGTGTCCTACTGGCCTTGGTGCTCATATTTACTATTGGGGTTGTGTGTGTTTATTCTGCACAAGCAGCCTGCTAGATGATAGAATTTGGAGCATAATGTACTGTAATGGATGATCTGGGGCCCCATGTAATAATCCATATTTGCAGCCATTTGCTTATTTTGGTCTTTGTTTCAGGAGTCTGTTCGAGTTGCTGCTGTTTTTTGGGAAAGATGAGTTTTATGAGGCTCCTTTGAAAGACATCCTTGGTTCAGTCCAGGTAAGGATGGTTTTCTCCCTGTGGATTGGTTATTGTGGGACTATGTCCATACTCATTGCCAACGTTGCTGTTCCGCTAAGACATTTGATCTAGATCAGCTGTTTGCTGTGTGTCTAGCTTTGTTGTCCAGCTGAAGAAATGCATTACTAAATGGCCGCTATTCAGATGAATGGCTGAGCATGCAATGCCTGAACAGGTTAAAGGGACACTTCTTTATATAAACTTGGGCCCAATGAAAAAAATTAAAAACTATACTCTCATTTCCCCAGTTCCAGCACCGTATCTTTCCAGTTTTCTGTTTTACAGTCTGCTACTTCTGAACGCGCACGTCACCACTGCAGCCAATCGGTGGCTGCAGTGGGGACTTGTCCATTAGCAGACGGTAAACGAAAAACCTGAAGAGGTGTGGTGCTGGAACTGGGGAAAGTTAAGTATAAGGTATGTGGGGTCAGGAGCACTATAAACCCCTTTAACACCTTAAGCCGAACGCCTGAAAAGGAGTTAAAGGGGATGTATCGCTTCCTTACTTCGGCTGAGTCACACTTCTCTTAGCTTCCCAGCTCTGTGAATGCAGGGGCGTTTCTTCCCCCCCCAGCTGGATGACATCACCCCCCCTTCACTCTGGCCTCAGACTCCCCCCTCCTCCCCTCTGAGTCCACATATCACTGTGCCCTCTCCCTATCAGTCTTATTTTATAAGAGCTGTATACATACCACAGGCTGCATTCAATCTAATCTGAGCACTGATCTCCTCTCACAGCTGGAGATGTATTACAGCTTTCTAAGAACAGCACAGATCTGCGTGTTTGCAGGAGAGTTAGGCACAGGAACAAAACTGTCACGTTTTCTCATTGTACAATCTGCTGCAGTCTGTTTCTGCTAGGTGTGGAGACAGAAAATGCTACGGCCCCTAACTCTGAGTCATTCTGTACAGCCCGTGAATCGACCCGGGGGCTGTACAGAATGTAAATGAGCTCTAGCTAGTGATTGCAAGGAGGAGGGATCAGGAGGGATTAGACCCACACTGGATATCAGTGTAAATAAAAACACAAGAAAAGGGACACTGTGAGAACAAGGCAGCTTTGCTAATGACATCCAATTGCAAAGTTTGTTGTTTTGACTGTCCCCTTAAATTCTGAAGACCATTAATGAAACGTTTAACACCCCTTTAATGACCAGAACGTTTTTGCCTCCTCGCGTTTCAACAGTTGTAACGTTTTCATTTTTTCAATGACGCAGTTGTATGAGGCCTCCTTTTATTCGAGACAAGTTGTACTTTATGAGGGAATAGTTTAAGTTCACTTATAAATAATTGCAGAATTTAAAAAAAAAAAAAAAAAAATTTTTTTTTTTTTTTAAACCATTCACATTTCACACTTAATAAATCGTTTGATTATTTATACAGGTTATTACGGTTGTGTGGATACCTAATATGTGTTGTTTTTTTTGTGTGTAATCAAGGGACAATTTTTTTATTTATTTTTATTTTATTTTTATTAATTCTTTTACACTTTTTCAGTTTTTTTTTTTACTTTTTTTTTTTTTTTCTAACTCCCATCAAGGGAGAACTGTTTTAAATTTTTTTTTTTTTTTTTACACTTAGTAATGTATTTGCATATTTATATATGCTAATACATTATAATCTGTGTCAGTCTGACACAGGCAAAACTTGGTTAGGCTGTGCACATCCAAAATATATTTTGAAAAACGTAAGCATAGGTTTGCACAGGGCAAGGCAATAGCATACATCTAATACAAATATCAGTGGCACAATAAAAACTAAGTAAAACATCAAGGTATAATAGGAATGTTTGAAAATGCATTACTGCTAAGGAAATATGAAAACCTGGGATTCTTAGCTCGCAGTTTTTGATAAAAAAACAGGCAGTGATCATGACCCGCACACAGTCTGCCCCTGGTCACTGGCTTGATACACAGACAGCCTGAGGCCACTCTAGGTCCCGAGGGCTGACTGCGCAGCCGTTCCCCGGGCTCTGTCGGGTCACCGGGTGTTCGGATCACCCGACAGAGCCGGGAAACCCTTTGATTGCGCTGCGGTGACGATCCGCCGCAATCAAAGGGTTGAAGCATCGGGGTGCGGAGGTTTCCCCCGGTGCTCATAGGTGATGCCCTGGAATCGGGGCTGTGTAGTACAGCCCTGGAATCGGGGCAGCTGCGGTGCCTGGAGCCACAAACTCCGATGTCTGCAGCGATGTCAAAAGACGACGCTGCAGACAAACGACCTTCACCAGCCGGCGTCAAAAGACGGCGGGCGGTCGTTAAGGAGTTAAGCCTGAGGAAGGACTTCTACTTGTAAGGAGCAGCTCTCCTCTGGCTTGTAGCTACAAAACCTCCCTCTGTGATGTTCATGTGCCGTATAATAGCTGATTACTTCATTGTAAGAATATTCTGTAGGTAGAGGCAAAGAAGTGTAACAAGCAGAACATGTCAACCTGATGGTAAAAATGATGTCCCAATTTTAGATGGGTGAGGGGGGATAAAACAAGATCCATGTCTGTGATCAATACAACCAGAATGAAGACTGTGTGGAAAATATATCATTATGATTTGGTTATTATGTGATCTTTTTTTAAGGAATGTCATGACCTCCTAATCCGATACGACAACACAGACTTAAGACTAGTTACATGTGTTATTAAAGATGGAGGGCCTTGGGAAGATCCAGTGTTACAGGCTATCCTTAAGGGAAAATCTGAACCTGAAGATATTGGTAAGTTTTATTTCTGTTATGCAAAATGTTGTCAGGTTTACTAGTGTATCTCAAAAAATGTCTGTCCATAATTCAAATCAAATAGAGAAGCCTGTATATTATATAGACTTATTACACGGAGAGGGACATATTTCAAGTGTTTGTCTTTTAATTTAGATGATTATGGCTTCCAGCTAATGAAAACCCAAAATTTAGTGTATCAGAAAATTAGAATAATGTGAGGGAAAGGGCAAAATTGCTGACTCCTGGGGCCTTAGTATGAAGACTCTCTAGCAGTAAGATTCTTTGTTGTCCATTTGCAGCCAATCGGAGCTCAGCTTTTAATTTTTTCAGAGCACTAAATGAAATGGAAGCTGAGCTCTGATTGGTTTGCACGGGCAACAAAAAGTTTTAAAAACAGACCACTTTCATACTTAAGGCCTCTGGTTTTCGCATACAAAGGTTTCCTAAGGCTTTAAAAAGCTCCCATCACTGGTTTAGTAGCTAAAAATTTTCTTGGGGAAGGGCTACTGACTTGACGTTGTCCAGAAAAGAGTCATTGACAAAACCCTTTTAAAAAAGGGGAAGCCACAAAAGCATTGCAAAACGTTCAATTGCTAGAAAACAGTAAGAAAAAAATTTT
>JAODAL010070289.1:0-15987 GCA_025379985.1 Phyllomedusa bahiana | reverse complement strand
GGGGGGGCGCTGTGTTTCTCCATTTGTTTTAGGGGGGAGTTTCCCAGTACAGGGGGGCGTGTGTTTTCCCATTTTTTATGGGATTTTCCCAGTACAGGGGAGCGCTGGGGTTTTTTCCCCATTCTGTTCTATGGGAGTTCCCGTACAGGGGGGAAAAGCGCCGTTTTTTTTCCCATTGTTCTAGGGGTGTTTCCAGTACACGGGAGCGCCGTGTTTTCCCCATTCTGTTTTGGGGGTTTCCAGTACAGGGAGATGTGTTTCTTTAGGCGCCCATTTGTTAAGGTGTGGTCTAAAGGGGACCTGCCCCTTTTTGACTTTAAGGGTCCTATGTTGGGAAAGCCCTTTTAAGGAGGGGGGGGGGGGGGGAGTTTTTTTTCGTATATTGGAAAGGCTTGAACATTTTCTTTCGGACAGTTGCGAACAGGTTTCAGTGCAGCTCCCGGCCACCTTTTAATTTTATTTAAACCCCTTCCGCCTTGCACGTCGGGTTTGTTCTAGGGCGGTAAGGGACTCTGTACTTGCCCCATGTTTTCTTTTTAAAAAACCGCCGTTTTGAAACCCCCTTTGCATTGGCTATTTAACAATTGCTTTTAAAAAACAACCCCCAAACCCCCAGTGGTGAAGCCCCTAGGGGGTTAAAGTTAAAAAAATATTTTAATATTAAAATCTAAAACCACCACCTTTAGCCATTTTACAAATAAAAACCCCTAACATAATAAAGTTACACATAGTTGGTTTGGCCGTGTCCGAAAAAAACATCTTTAAAAAAAATTTATTTATAGCGCAGAGCACTCTTTTACCAAAAAAAAAAAAAAAAAAAATGGGAAAACTATGACTTAAATTAAGCTGAGGGGAAAAAATGCATGGCTACTGGAAAATTTACATCATACATGCTAGAAATACTGATATTATTAATTGCGCTTTTTGATTGTTTACGAAAAGGATCCACGAACATGTTCATTTAAATTATGCTACTTTACACACAAAAATAAATTTTTGGCAGGAAAATGTCCCCAATGAAGCGTTCAGGCACAAATTTATAAAAAAAAAAAAAAAAAAACACACAACAGTACTCACCTCTCTCCCCGCTGCTCCAAGGAGCTCCGTCTTCTTCCCGGTACAGGAGGGGTGATATCAGGCCGCACAGGCAGTGTGTTGACACTCACACCAACTGTGCCAGATACTCCGGAAGGTTGCAAGTCTGTTTGCGGGCCTCCAGAGTCCTCTGCGGAGCAGGAAGTGCTCGCGCTCTGCCCGCGTGTATTTAGCTGTATGCGCTCCAGAGGAGGTGCTACAGCTGAAAGCAATTGTGCCGGTCCCGGGCAAGGGCCCAGAAACAGCGGTGTCAAGTACAAGCCAAAAAAAAATGTGTTGAAAAAGGGGGGACTATACTCTATTATATACCGTATATACTCTTTTTCCCCCATACATAAACATTTTGACGAAAAAAAAAGTTTCCAAAAAACCCCAAAATTCCGTTTTTTTTGGGGTCTTTTCCCTTTCCCTTTAAAAATTTGGGAAAAAAAAGTGATAAAATAATTTTGCATGTATTACAAATTTGAAACCAATAAAAAGTACACTTCAGCCTGCGGGAAAAAAAAAGCCCCCTCACTCAAGCCCGGGAGGTAGATTTTTAAAAATAAGTTTTTGGTTGCAGAAAATGGTTCCGCACGACATTGTTTACAATGACGTGGTCAGTGTGCGATATAGCCAAAGATAGCTTTCTGTAGCTCTTTCACTATCTGATAAAACCTACTGATGACACTGAGCTCAGTGGCCACTTCCGTCTGAGAGCATCCTGCTTGAAGCCTCGCAATGTTGAGGTACTGTTGATCAATTCTAAGGGGTCTTGGTCTCACGATGTCACAACGTGAAAAAGCACGTGGGTGGCCTTAAGATCCTTGAAAGTCCAAAAAAATTTAGGGATCAATTGAACTGGGATTCAAAACACCTGATGTGTATTTTGCCCTTAGTCCTGAAACATTGAACAGTTGGACAAGTGCATCTAAAGAGAAGAGATTGGATCATTTAATTTGTTCAAAAATTTTTTTCAAGAAATGTTATGTTCATCCTGAAATTTCAACCAAAAAACGGGAAAAAAACCTAATGTCTTGTGAGTAGTGTAGGTATAGATCTATAGAGATATGTACCCGATACATGTGTATACACACCGCCCTGTGAGGCTATGCAGATTAAAGCGTTTTAGAGCAAAAAAGGATATGCCCCAATGACAAGGGGGTTGGAAACACCCCGTTGTTTTTGTCATTCATTTCTGGATGCGAAAGGGACGACAGTGCAAAGTCCTAAAAAAAAAAAAAGTTCTGGAAATGTTATGGTAAACAGTTGTTATTCCATGGGAAATACATGTCTGAAAGATGATAGGGCCTATTTAGAAAAAGCCTAAAAGCAAGACTTTTTTGTTGCCCCTGGCAAAACCCAAACTGAGCTCAGCTTTTTTATTTCTTAGGGGGGTTTAACGGGGTGGCAAAATACGGCGGTTTTTGGGGCCCACCGGTATTTGTCCGGTTTTTTCGGCCTCCCCCCGGGGGTGGGGGGGGGGGGGGGGGGGCTTTTTCCGCGTTTTAGCGGAGAACAGCCCTCCCCTCCCCTTGAGATGCAACGTTCCTGGAAAACCCCGGAAGATAAAAAAATTTTAAATTGCGTGGGGGTGCTGCACGGGTTTTTCCTGAGCACAATTGTGTCATTTTCGGCCCGATTTTTCAGGCGTCTGAAAAAAAATTTCCCGGCCCAAAAACCCGTTGGTGGGGGACAGCCCCTTGGATGTTCAACGGGTGTTGAGTCCATTGTAAAAAAAACGTTTTAGATACTGTTTGGTTTGGTCTGTGGACCCCAAAACAGACCAAAATGTTTTAACAAATTAAAGGGCGTTCCAGGTTATTTTGGGCATGGATTCCAGCCGTATTGCGTGCCGTACTGCGCTTCAGTACGGCTGGAATCCATCCAAGCCATTACGGTAATCCACAGTTCTCAGAGAAAGTGACATGTCAATTATTTACGGCGTGTACGCGCTGTGAATAATGAATGTCTATGGGGCTGGGGAGCTGCGCCCCCGCCCCTTAAGCCGTAATTGCGGGCAAAATCCGTCGCACAATTACGGCTTGAATAAGCCGTGTGAATCCTGCCTAACAACGTGCAGTGTGATGTTACATTGCTTTTCATTTGAAACACGTATTGTCGTTGACACGAGTCATCACCGATGCGTCTCATTGCGTCTTTCGGATCCGTTCCAAGAATTGTCATGTCAATTCTTGGTCTGAAAGACGCAGCAGGAGCCCTATAATAAACTATAGGGAGCGATCCTGCTGCAGCCAAACACACAGCTGCATGTTGGAGACGTGTTGGAACCGTTTACGATGCGATTGAAGCTGCGTTTTTGGACGCGATTTTCGGATCCAACTTGGATCCAAAAACAGCGTGTGAACGGCTCCTTATAGAGCTCTGGAAAAAGAAAAGCAGAGTTCTGATTGGTTGCTATGGGCAAGAAAGTCTTAAAGGGGTTGTCTCACTACATTGATTCATCTCACCTCAGTCCTGTTTTCTTGGTTTCAAATCAAAGCAATCCAAAACACAGAACTTCCAGCGTGTAATCCTTCCAACAATTTTCAAATATTGCTACAGGACAGCGAAAAAGTAGCTAATAACGCCAACGCATTTCGGACCTGACAAGGTCCTTGTTCACAGCCATATCCTATCCACGTGGAGAGACCGGCGTCCTTATGATTTAATGGAGGAAATCTGCACTATAGAAGGAAAGCGGCATTGTTACATGGGGTAAGCAGCCGAAGTGACTATTTGTTTCTTGGTTTCACTTTGAATTCAGGGGCGTGTTTACTGGCTTCTACTAGGCTGCAGTAGAAGCCAGGTCGGTAGCTATAGCAACCACAGGAGCTGATGCAGCCCGTACAAGAGGGAATATCTCAAAATAGGTAGGACACGGTTAATGGACATATATTGCAAAGTGACTTGTTTTCAAGATCTTTGACATAAACAGAAATCCTTGTAGTGAGACAACCCCTTTAAGCTCGGACAGTTTTCATACATAGGGCCCATAATCTTTGACATCAACTTTAGTTCAAACCACTGCAGGCAAAAAAACAAACAAAACACAGATTATGTCAAAAAAATTACATTTATTTAAAGCAAAGTTCAAACACTACTTAATTGTTTCTCCCTGGAGAGGAAGACACGGCCATATGTAATAACCATATGTAATGAAACTTCCTCAAGAAACATAAGCGTAAAAACGAAGAACGAGGCATCTAAATCCAGAGCGTCCCTTGCAGGTGTACATCCTGCACATCAGCACTAACACCTTAGGTGGAAAGTTATCAAAGCCGACGTGAAGAGTCTCGCCACTAACATCTACTACGTTGTCATCATCCGCGGAGCGATGCTCATGGACATCAACTCTTGGAAGAGAAGTTTACAGGCGTAAGGCATCCGTACCAAGGAAATCTGTAACGGAGGACAAAAAAAAAAAAAAAATGTAGGAGTAACCCATTGAATTTTATTTCACATTATCTACAATTAACCAAGACGTTAGGGGTAAAAAAAAAAAAAAAAAAAAAATTTTCCTTTTTTCCCCCCCCTCGCATAGAACTGCGTCACTTCAAATGGGAAAAAAAAAAATAGAGGGTTATAAACTCCTCAATGATCTGCCACCGTCTTTTGACATTGGGCATTTCAGGTCGTTTGTCTGCAGCGATCGGAGTTTGTATCGCCCAGCGCCACAGCAGCTCTTGGGACAGGACTGTGCTACACATCCCTGTTCCCAGTCCAGCTCCTGCAAGCTTTAACCCTTTGATTGCCGCAGATGCCACCGCAGCGCAATCAAAGGTTTCCCTGCTCTGTCGGGTGATCGTAACACCTGGTGAACCGACTGAGCCCGGGGAACGGATGCACAGTCAGCCCTGGGGACACAGAGTAGCCCCAGGGCTGTCTGTGTAACAAGCCAGTGATCAGGGTAGACTGTGTGCTGCCCTGATCACTGCCTGTGTAAGACTGACAGATTATAATGTATTAGCATATATGAATATCCTAATACATTACTAAGTGTATAAAAAAAAAAAAAAAGTAACAGTTCTCCCTTCATGGGATTAAAAAAAAAGTAAAAAACAAGTGTTAAATAATTGTAAAATAATTGCGCATACATGACACCTACAAAACCACCCCTACACATATTAGTATTCACCCTAATACCGTATAATTTTTTTAAACAATTAATGTGAATGGTGTAAAAAAAATTAAAAAAAAAAAAAATTTAAAAAAAAATTTCTGAAATTTTTTATAAAATTTAAATTTAAAAACTTTTCCCCGTTTCTGCAATTATTTTAGAGTGAATTTAAAAAATCCCCCAAAAAGTACAACTCGTCTCAAAAAAAACAAGGGGCCTCATCAACTGATCATTGAAAAAATAAAAAAAAAATTAAACTGTTGAAAGGGGAAGGAGGCAAAAAACTAAAAAAAAAAAAAATTCTGGTCTTAACTACTTTTCAAACGTTTGGGTTTTAAACATTTCAAGATGGGCCCACAGGTTAAGGAAAAGCTGAAAAGACAGAACCCCCAAAGGGACTACCGCTGTTTTGGGTCACAAAAGTGTTTCAAACAATTCTCTAAATTCACAAAAACCCGGAAAAAATTTAACCCCTTAACCCCAACACCTGAAAGTAGTTAATGACCAGAACATGGGGTTTTTCATTTTTGCCTCCCTTTCGTTTCAACAGTGTAACTTTTTTATTTTTTTAAAGAGAGCTGGGGAAGGGCCCCGTTTTATTCAGCCGTTGTACTTTTTTGGGGGAATTTTAGTTCACTTATAAATAATTGCAGAATTTTTTTTTGTTTTTTTATTTTTTTTTTTTGCACCCTTTACATGTCACACTTTAAATTGTTAATTAATTCTCGGATATTTTGGTTTTTGTTTGTGGATACCCCAAAATGTGTTTTTTTTTTTGTGTGTGTTATGTATACCAATTTTTTTATTAAATTTTATTAATTTTTTTAATTTTATTTTTTTACTTTTTTTTTTTTAAATCCCATGAAGGGGAACGTTTTTCATTTCTTTTTTTTTTTTTTTTTTTCACTTAGTAATGTTTTAGCATTTCATTTAATCTGTGCATTGCACAAGCAGTGATTGGACACCACAGTGCATTTCCCAGTCATGGGATTAGTACAAGACAGCCTGAGGCCCCTCTGGTTCAGGGCTGACTGTGCAGCCCTTCCCCCGGCTCTGTCGGGGACCCGGGGGTTTGACACCCGCAGAGCAGGGGGAAACCCCTTTTATTGCGCTGGGGTAACGCACCCCACAATCAAAGGGTTAAAGCACCGGGGCGGAGGTTTCCCCCCTGCCCCGGGTCACAGGGGGGTGTTGGGATCGGGCTGTGAAAAAAGCCCCCCATCCCCGGGCGCCGCAAACACCAGAGTTTGCAGCGACGTCTAAAGTCGGCAGGCGGTCGTTAAGGAGTTACAAATCGGTGGAAATCTGATTACCCCCACACGGTTGTAACTTGTGGCGGTGCCTCGGACTGCAGACTCGGCTCGATACGCTGTAGGTTACTTACCTGTGTTTTGTTTCTGCATCCTCTGCATTCATAGGTGTGAGTGCGGGTGTTTGCGATCGCCATCAGACCGCAGAGATTGCAGACGTGCACTTGGTAAGGATCAGAGGCTTCAAACAATCTCTCTCGAAGGAACTGGGCGGCACCGTGTGCAATCTGACAATCGCGCTCCATTTCGCCGAATCGAAGACCGCCATCACTATTAGAGGAATTTTCCATAATCAGTAAAATGTGTGTTCACAGCACTTTACAACTATACAAGCAACGGTCATGTGAGAGGAACGAAACATTACAGCCATGTTGGATTCTAGACGGAAACAAAACCACCGGGCACTATTGAGGCGGAAACAAATAAGGGCTCTTTGCGAAGTTCTTTAAAAAATGGAAGAGTTTTATTGTTAAAACTTTTTCAGATGAAGAGGTAGGGGCGCTGATGGATCGCTTTCGCACTTCTGATTATTACCTCAGGGAAAAATTGGCGGGTTCCTTGGGCAGACTAGAGGTAGGGGATGATACTTGACTAGGGAACGTCTAGGTTGTCTAAGATAGGGAAAAAAGGTTACAAGGGAGGGTTTCCCACACTGGGTAGGTGGTCTTATCAATAGAATAATCCTTGAAGAGGAAAGAGTGGTTTCATAAAATGTTTGGTGACAGAATTATCCATTTCCGGGGTTGCTGGTGGGTGGTGGGGGGGCTTTATAGGGATTGTTTAAGATTGGCTCGGTTTATTTTTCATAGGCGTTACTATAATTAAATCAAGAAGTGTGTTTACGGAGCATTTAACTGTTAAATATTGAAGTGTTATTTGTATATTGCGATGGGATTGTTTGTAAAGGATGACATTTTTCTTCTCAATAAAAATCATTGTGCATATATGGATTAAAGGGGTATTCCGGTGTTTGGACAAAAAGCTCGGAGGGGAAGATGTAGGGTCATTACATAGTAAGCAACAGTGTAACACTAATCAGACATCCAAAACGTGTATAACTAACATTTTGTCCCACTGTTGCCCCTTGTGTGCTCCTCCTCAGTGCAATAAGAATGGGTATGGCTTCAGCAGCAGCTCATATGGGTGGCAAACTACAGTTCCCATCAGGCATTGCTGACATCTATTTCAGGTTGTTCTCCTTACCTGTATTCCTCTGCTTGCTGTAGAGCCAATCTCAACCCTCACATGCATCTCACACTGTGTACCCCCCCGTCCCCCCTGCTGAACTCCTTACACCAGCTCCCTCATAACCTCTCTGCTTAATAGACACTATTTAGGTCTAAAACGCACTTTTTTACCCATAGGTTAATATGGGCAAAAAAAGTGAGTTTTAGACCTAAATAGTTTTCATACATGTGGGCCCAGAGTGCACCTTCATGTGTTGGAATGGAGCATCCCCGACCAGGAAGCTGGAACTGAACTACAGGTCGTATCCCTTGGCAACAAGCTATAATCATCGGATTTTGAGCCAGTAATTGGTGAGGGATTATATGGGAAACTACTGAAAATATTTAATTACTGCATATTAGAGGTTTTTACTTTGCAATACAAAGCTTGACTCCCATTGAAAGTACGTGGGACAGAGTACTCCTTTAACTACTTGTCTTACACCTAGACAGTTTTCATACATGTCCCCCTTCACGTCCAGGCGGTGGCTTGCTCTCTGCAGAGACGTTCTGGAACCAATTGTCCACCTGCGTGGGTAAAGAGCCAGCTTCCCAATAACTGGTCTCTCCTCTGAGAAGGCAGGGACGGTTTATTACCATCCCTGACTTCTCGATCACTGTGTACACAGATAGGAGTGTCATCTTTCTGCCTCCCGATGCCGGTGGTCATGTGACTACTGGGGATAGGTAAAGCTTGAGCTGCTGGATCTTAACAGACCCAGATCGGCTCTGCAGTCACTGAGGATGTATTTCCCCTGTAACTTGCATAAATATATCAGCCCAAGTATTCAGGAAAATCTCCAAAAAGTTTGATACAATGGTTCCCCGCAAATCTTTTTCTGACCTGATAGGCCATGTTCACACGGCGATATCCTGGACGTATTTCAGTCCGTAATTACGCGCCGGAGTGCACAAATTACGGGCTGAATACGTCCTAGTAACTACAGTAATCCACAGTTCTCATAGAGAACTATTGAATATGTCTCCTCTCCCTGCTCGGCGAATATGCCGAGGGGGGGGGGGGAGATAATTGACATGTGAATTACCAGCGGCGTATACGCGCCGCTGGTAATGAATGTCTATGGGGCCCCTCCGCTCCCGCCCCCGTGGCGTAATTGCGGGACGTAATTACGCCCCGCAATTACGCCACGTGAACCTAGCCATAGGGGTCACAATATATAAACACAAACAAAATGTTTAAAAAAAATACTAACAGCCCAAACCACAACTTTTAGGCCTTGATAACGCCAAAACTTTATCACCAATATATAAGGCTATATTCACACGGCGTCTTTTAGGACGTATTTCGGGACATAACTGCGCCACGAAATACGCCCTGTGATTACAGTAATCATACCTCACAGAGCTAGGATTACCTGCTGCGTATTGAACGCGGGGGAAAGTATTGATATGTCACTTCCTTGCGGCGTATACGCGGGGGGGGGGATAAATAAAAATTAAGGGGGGCCGGTCCCCCCCAGCGTTTTATAACAGTGCTGAACACTGCCCCCCCGAAAACCCCAAAGTTCTTGCGGGGCCCAAAAGGGGTTTTCCGGATCCACAAACCCGGGGGAAAAAAAAAGGGGGCAAGAACCTTTTTTTTTATTTTGGGGGGCCACGGTTTTTGCCTTTGGCCCTCCCCGGGCGGGTTTTCCCCGGGGCCCCCAAAATCTCGTCACCCTCGCCGAAAACTCACGTGGGAGGGGTTTGGGGTTGCCCCCAAAAGGTTTTGCCCCCACCAATTTAATAGGGGGCCAAAACCCTGGGGGGAAATTTTGGGGAATTTAAACCCGCATTTTTCCAAATTTGGGAAACCATGTTAAAAAATTTAGGCGGCTTTTTGGCCCCCCAACCCTGTCGGTTTTTCATCCCCTTTAAAGGTATTTTTTCACAGGGATAATTTGCAGACATACATTACGCCCCTGCAATTACCCGGGTGTTTCCGGGAGCTTTAACCGCCATTACTCGCGGCGTAAATTAAATAGTCACATCTCCCCGTTTTGTACAATCGATGGGGTTTTGGGACCCCCGGGGAAGAGGAGGCTTAATCCTTAGTTTTTCTAATGAAACTGTGTTTTTACCTTTAACGAGGGGGGAAAATTTAGTGTATTGAGCACAGTCCCGCCTCTAAAAAATGCGGGAAAAAATGTCCCCCAAATTTTTAACCGTGGGAAAAATGTTTTAAATGCCCTTTGGGGAAAAAACAAAATAAACTTTATGTAAAAAGGGACAAAAAAAAAAGCTTTACATATCACAGAAAAAAGGGCAAAAAAGTTAAAAACAAAAAAACTGAGCAAAAAAGTTTCCCGGGAACCCCCAAACCCGGGCGCACGCTATAAAAAGGGGAACATGTCCATTCGGGCCGGGCAAAAAAGGTTTTCCCCTAATCGCAAAATTTTATGCCCTTTGGGAAATTGGGAAATTGGCCCAAAATTAAAAATTGTTTGATGGGCACAGTTCATAGGTTTGCCCCCCCCCTTTCTCAACAAAACCTCTAAAAACCCCTCATACGGGAACGAAAAGGGGAAAGCGATTGTGGGGGTACCCCCTTCTTTCATTTCAATGAATTTAATTCCCTCCCTGGGGCTATACTCAGATTTGCTATTAAAATTTAAAATGGGGAGAAAATTGTGCAAGCCGGGCCCCACTTCTCTGCCAACCCGGGGTTTTAAAAGGGCCCACCCCCACTAACTATCAAACATTTTTTTGCAAACCCCTATCTATAACCCCCAAAAATTATCTAGGAGGGGAAACCCCTGTAAGCTCTCAAAAAGGATTTTCATAAATAAGAACACACTACAACGGGTGCAACCTTTTACTTACCGTGATCTTCCCCCCCAGGGGCCTGTCTTTTAAAAATTTTATGGGACCCTTCAGGGGAATGAATTTTATCATCCCCCATTTTTTAAAAACGCTGATTAGAAATTTTCGGGCCCCAAAAATACGGATTAAAATTTCCCGGGCCCAGTAAAAAATCCTTTAAAAAAAAAAAAAAACCCATACAAAAAGACAAAAAGTTTTCATTTAAAAATTACATTCGTTCTTTATAGTGGAAACACCCCTTTGATTTAAACCCAAAAATCAATTAAGCCCTAAAAAGACAGTTTAATTTGACCCCGGTCGCATTTGCACAAAAAATCTCATTCTGTTCAAATAGGGTTTCGAACACAACGCCCCCTGTCCCGGAAAACCCCCCATAGAACAAAAGGGAGAATACAGCGCTCCCTGTACGGGAACCCATAGAAAAGAAAGGAAAAGAACACAACGCTCCCCTGTAAAAGGGAAACCCCCAATAAAACAAATTTGGGGGAAAAAACACAGCGCCCCCCCTTTTACGGGAAACTCCCAAAAACAAAAAAGGAGAAAAATACAGCCCGCCCTGAACGGGGAAAACCCCTAAAAACAGAATGGAGAAAACAGCGCTCCCTGTTTTGGGAACTCCCATAGAAAAAATTGAAGAAACAAAACCCCCCCCTTACGGGGAACCCCCTTAAAGGAACAGAATGGAAAACAAAAAATGCCCCCCTGTACTGGGAACCCTTTAAAAAACAAAAGGGAAAGGAACACAGCACCCCCCCTTTTTAGGGGGAATCCCATTAAACAAAAGGGAAAGAGAATCCCAGCCCTCCCCTTACGGGGAACTCCCATAGAACAAAAGGGGAGAAATAAAAGCGTTCCCCTGTAAAGGGAACTCCCATAGAACAAAAGGGGAAAATACAGCCTCCCCCTGAACAGGGAATTTCCCCATAGGGAGAAGGGGAAAAACACAGCGCTCCCCTGTAAGGGGGAACCCCTTAGAACAAAAAGGAGAAACAAAAAACGCTCCCCTGTACGGGGAACTCCTTTTAGAACTAAAATTTGGGAACACACAGTGCTCCCTTTTTTCTGGGAAACTTTAAAAACAGAAGGGGAAAACACAGCCCCTTCCCCTGAACGGGGGAAACCCCCAAAACAACAGAATGGAAAAAACACAGGCTCCCCTGTACGGGGAACTCCCAAAAAAACACAATGGAAAAACACAGTGCCCCCCCGTAAGGGAACTCCCATAAAAAAACACAATGGAAAAACCAAAAAGTGCCCCCTGACCGGGAATTTCCCAAAGAAAAAAGGAAAACACAGTGTTTCCCCTGAACGGGAACCCCTAAAACAAAATTTAAGAGAACACAGCGCCCATGTACTGGGAAAACCCTTTAAAAACAGAATGGAAAAACCCCAACGCCCCCTGTACGGAACTCCTTTAAGAACAGAATGGGAACACACATGCCCCCCCTTGTACTGGGAAACTCCTTTTGAACGAAGGAAAAAACACAGCGCCCCCCTTTAACGGGGAACTCCCTTACAACAGAAGGGAGATTTTTGGGTCATTTTTGCATTGTTTTCTTTTGGGAATTTTTCGGGGTTTGCTTTGTTTTATAAAGGGGGTCATTTTCCCCAAAAAACCAAAACAGGGTTTTTCCATTTCCATTACCCTCCATTTGAACTATTTGGTTGCAAAACACAAACCCAATGGAATTTTTTTACGTTAAAAATAGGGTTCAGGGGGCATTTGCAGGGCATATTTTGGTCCCGTAATTTTCCCCCAAATAACCCCGCAAATAAGGAAAATCATAGTTTGAAACCAGTTTCGGCCCACTTTTTTTGGGCGCTTACAAGCCAAAATTTTAACCCCAGGGAACCGAATGGGAACCAACCCTCGGAAAATTAGCATCCTTTGCCTGTTTTTAAAACACATGTGACCACAGAAGTTCATAAATTGGCTGAGCATAAAGGGTGACCTTTTAACGTGATCATCATGAGGGGACCAAAACCACTGGCCTCTGGGGTGGGGGAAAAGGGGGTTTAAGTTTTATTAAATTTTTTTCTATTTTTAACAAAAGGGGGGAAAGGGTTTTTAAAAAAAAAATATTAAAAAAACCCCTTTTAACCCTTCATTAGGTTTATTGGGATATATAAATCAAAGTTTTTTGGGTTTTTTTGGGGTTTTTATGTATTTTTTTTAAAGGGATTTTTTAAAATTAAATTATTAAAAAATTTTTTATTTTATTTTTATTTTTAAAACTTATTTTTTTCCCCAAATGATTTCTTGATTTTGGGAATTGTTTTTTGGGAGTTTCGGGTAAAACCCCTTAATTTAAAATAAATGGAAATTCGGGTACCTCATTTCCTCTAAGATGAAAATCCATAACCCAAAAAAAAATTTTAAAAAATCTTCTGCACGTTGACTGCGTCATTAAATATTCCCGCCCCCAATTTCCCCTTTTTGTTTTTCTGATACCTACAATAAACAAAAAAAAAAAACCCCAAATAAAAAACAAAAAAAAAAATTTAAAAAAAATAACCAAGTCAACTCTTACAAAAAGGGAAAAGTTTCCCGCTTCCCTTTTCCCTTTAAAGACTTTTAAAATCAATAAACCAATATCATCCCGAAAAAGGGAGGGCATGGGGGTTTGGGATGATGAAATCGGGGGTAATTACCCTAAACAAGAAAAAGGCATTTTTAAGAAAAAAAAAAAAAACAAAAAAATTTAAGGTTTTATGTTCAAAAGGTTTTTGGGAACTTTTTTTTTAATATTTTGGGATAAAAATTTCCAACCCTCCTAAACGACCGGGATCTAAAAAGGGTTCCCGTCTAAGATCCCAGCGGGATCGAAACCAAACTTTAAAAAATTTGGGGTTTCCACCGAGTCTTTGGGATAAGAATGGAATGTGAAATTTTTTGGGAAAAGGGATCCAAAAAAATTGCAATGAACCCTTTGGGGGGATCCTCGATAACGCCGTAGCTTTTGTTTCAAAAAAAAAAAGCAATGAAAAATCACCTGCTATTTGTAAAAATAGTTTTGGGGTCCGACAATGGGGACCAAACCCCCGCATTAAAATTTTAATAAACAGTAGCCCAACACCTGGGGTGAACAAAACCCTTTAAGGGCCCCAGTTCCACGGGGGTTTTTTCCCACTTTTTTTTGGTGATGTTGCCGCCCAAAAACCTCATCCAAACCCGCGCCCCAAACGCCCCCCGGTTCATTACCTGGTTTCCTATGGAAACCCCCTTGCTTTTCCCCGGGCCCTTCCCCGCGCATGCTTGAAAAGCCCTTCCTGTCGTTCCGACAGCGAATCTTCACGGGGGCCATCGGGTCCCCGTGGATTTCGCGGGGGGGGGGCCGCGATTCTCAGCTTTTTTTGGGCCCTGCCCTTTTAAATTTGTATGAAAAAAAAACCTTGCCGAAAACCCTCCCGGCCCCAAACCCCGGCACCGAAAACCCCCGCCACAAAACCCGGGGGGAGCTTGTTTTGAGGCAAAGGTTTTTGGCCACGAAAACCGCGTAAAAATTCCCCCCAAATCCCCGTTGTGAACATCCCCAAAAAAAATTTAAAACCCAAATAAAAAAAAAAAAATTGGTCGTTCCTTCCCTTAAAACAGCCCCCCCCTGTCCACAATTTAGTTTCGGGGTTTTGCAGCCGTTTCATTTATTTCAGTAGATTTTGGCTCCAATACAACCCTGTAAATTTGGGTTTATTTGGCCCCAAATTTTTTTTCCCCAAACCAGAAATAAACCGGTAATCCCCACCTCTTCCCTATGTAGTGGGCTGTAGAAAGGGGTAGGAACACGGGGAAATTTTTTTTTGGCAATCCCAACCCCCAAAGGGGGCGTAAAAAATGCGGCACACCCCATTTAGTGGAAAACCTGGGGCCCCAAAGGGCCCCAAAAGGGCCTCACCCTCACCCTCAGCTCACCCAAAGTACAGTTTTTCAAGCTGCAAAACCCGGCCCCATTTTTGGTTTTGGAGAAAAACATATTTAGGGATTCCAATCACAAACATCATGTACATTCACACTAAAAAAAGACCCCGTTATTGGAAAAACTGAAAAAATTTGGCAAATTTTCGAAATTTGCAACCAACAACCAACAGATCGGGGCACACAGCCCCAAACTGCAATCTTCAAGAAGCCGCCAAAAAAAAAAGAAGCTGGGAGACCCTTTAAACCCTACTTTACAACAAATTTCACAAACATAAACTTACCCCCTGTTTTGTACGGGTTTTCCACGGGGTTCCCTTTTGCCCATGTCGACTGGCAAACTTGTCTCCGATTTGAGGGATGCGAACGGACCGCACCTAGAGAGGTAAAAAGGAAAATAAATTGGGGGTTTAAAAGATACATCTGTTTAACAAAAAAATTGCATCGCCCTGCAAACCAAAAATTGAACGAGGACCTTCTGCACTGGTTAACGGGCACAAAATTCAAAATGCAAATTTATACTCCCAAATATCCGCAAGTAGGAGACAATTTGAGGTCTGATATAGAGTTTTTTGATAAAAAAAGCGGGAGTTTCTGCAATTTTTAAGGGTTAAAATATGGAGGGGGGAGGCTGAGCTTAAATAACACCACCCCCCCAATTTTAAAAGGGTACCCCATGCTATAAGGGGTTTTGGCCCCCCCTTTTCCCCTTCAAACTGCCTAAAACCCTTTGGGGCAAAAAAACAAAAAGGTGTTGCAACAGCTAAATTTGGTCCAAAAAGGGGCCCAAAGAGTCCCAAAGAAAATTTCCCCAAACACCCATACCCACCCCCCACCACCTGAACCGTTGATACAAGGCAGGTTGGCCCAAAGGTTTCATGTTTAAAAACCAGCCCAAATTTATTTTTACCCTTTCCCCAATCCAAAATTTAAAGCAGGAAACCCGGAGACCCTTAAATCAGACAGGAAAAATTTTTTCCAAAATCTTCTCCTTCCAATTTCGATGAGTTTTGGGCTTTTTGGGACCCTTCTTTTCCCTGTTTTTTAAAGCTAAAAAGGGGGGCCACCCTGTGGTCTTCTGTCCTGTTGCCTATCTCCTCAAATTTGGCCAAACTGTGCGTTCAGAAAATGCTCTTCGTTCCCTTTGGGTTTTGAAACGGGGGGCTTTTTTGGAGTCACTGTTGCCTTTTCCCCTTTAACCAAAACCAGTCTGTCCCTTTCCCTCCTTTGCCCTCTGGAAAATCAACAAGGCATTTCCCCCCACGGGGGCCCTGCCCGCTCACGGTGGATTTTTTTTTTTTTTTTTCCCTTTCCTCTAAAACCCCTTAGAGATGGTTTTTTGCGTGAAAACCCCCAGGAGATCAGCAGTTTCTGAATTTACTCAGCCCATCCTTCGGCACCAAAAACCCATGCCATTAAAAAGGCCCCCCAAATCACCCTTTTTTTCCCCAAATCCCGGGGATGCTCGATTTGGGGAAACTGCGGGGAGATTGTTTTTTGACCAGTCTACATCCTAAATGC
>JAODAL010070288.1:0-15987 GCA_025379985.1 Phyllomedusa bahiana | reverse complement strand
CCCAATACAGCACACCACCTCGTCAAGATACCCACTGATGTCTTGTAGGCACCTGAGCCTATACGTCAAAAATTTTAACGTTCACATTCCAAAGGGACACACAATTTAAAAGAAACCCGACCCAAAAGGCCCCCGGTTTTGTCCTTGATTCCGGAGACATGCATTCCCCCCATCTAACCCCTAAGTTTCTGGCCCCTGGGTAACCCAGTGGCCCAATAGATTAGAACCCAAACTAGGTTGGGATACATTCCCTCTTCAGATTATTGATGCCATGTTGTTGTAGTATAAAACTATTAGCAGTTTTCTTGCCAGATGCCTCGGGCCAAGCTCACTTGATAAAACCCAAAACCTATAGTTTTCCCCCAATGTAAAAAACCTTAACGGAATTTCCAGAAAAGCAAAAAATATGAATTTTTTAAATCCTTGTTTGGCCTCGTTCTCTTCCTGTGATTTTTTCTGTACAAGTTGCTTTCACGTGCTGTAGTTGTCTCCCTTCATCAACCAAGCACAAATTACTTTTTTTTGAAAGTTTTTTTTTCCTTTCCCGGGGAAAGACTAAAAGCCCCAGGAGCTTTGCTGGTTTTTTTTCAACATTCTCACGGAGGGGTTTGTTCATTACATTAAAGGGTTTTCAAAAAAGGGGAACGTAAAAACAAGTAATTTGAAATTGGGATTCATTAGAAAAGCTGTCTTCTTTTCACGTCCCCTTTTTCTTCGTTTGTGTAAAAAATTTTCCCCCCGGTGCCGTCGGTTTCCCCACCCCTTTTGTTTCATTGGCGGCAGCTCTACAAAATTTACGTCAGGGACGCACCCACAAAAACACAGACAAGGAGGCCCTGAATTGGGCCACCTTGCCCCCTCCCCTTTTTGGGAACCCGACCCCTTTAAATGGGCCCGGGCCCAACCAAAAACGATGGCTGCACGGGGTTAGGGTGAAACACAGACAGGAAAAAAGACACAGAACAATAAACGAATCGGGGGGGTCCCAAATCGCAACAATAGGGGGAGCAAGTACAGAAACGTGAACAAAGAAAAACCGGGGGGCAAAACGAAAGGGCAGGAGATCACAGAAAAACAAAAGAAAAGAGCAGGCGAACTATAGGGCAATGAGCCAAAATGCAGGCAAGGGGCCGGGAAAGGAAGGGAAAAAAAGATGAAAGGGAGAACTGAACAATAGGAGAAGGAACAAAAGACCAGTAGGAGAAGAAGGCTGTCACTCAAGAAGGGAAAAAAAATTAACCACGTGTGTGCGGGAAAATTCCTCCACGGGCGTTTGGGCCCGAAATTAGCACCCAGCACAAAAAAAACCAAGTTTTACACAGTGAAAGAAACGTAGTCTTAAAATAAAAAAAAAGGTTTACTTGTACGGCCGTGGCCGCGACCAAGCCCCAAAAAACGGGGGGTTTCAGGCACAACATGACAATTTTACATTCGCTGGCCCCCGGTCGGGTTCACGGGACACCTTTCTGCCTCCCACTTAGAAAAGGGGCCGGGAACATTTCACTCTGCACAGCCAGAAACTGCACAGAAAACCCTGCAGCTGCTTCTACAATCAGAAAACACAAATTTGTTCTTGGTGCCTAATTCCTGCGTGTAAACATAGGGGGGAGACAGATCTGTCTGCTCTGGTACTTCATAGAAGGCTGGATTAAACTGTTACAAACCTCCAGCTGTGGAGGAAAAAGTGCCGAGTTCAAGAAGACTGTCTAGACTAAAATGCAGGGCGGGGTATGTAAACAAACAATTTACAAAATAAACGCATGGGGAGAGGAAGACACAGGACAGGGGACTCAGAGGTGGGGGGGGGGGGGGATGTCTACACCCCCCCACTGATCTCAAACAAACACACTGACCAGGACAAGCAAACATGAAGGGGATATGCACCCCCTTAAATTTAAAGAAAAACCCAGCTGGGAGGGAAGAACGCCCCTTGAATTTTGAAGAGCTGAGAATGAAAACAATAAACACACAAACGGGAAAAGAATACTCCCCTTTAAAACCAAAAAAATAAAATCATCCCCTTTTCTGTGTTTCTTTTCCGGGGTTTGGGGGGTAAAAGAAAAAAACCCCAATGAATAAAAACCAGAAAACTGAAAAAACTTTCCAAAGGTTAAAGGCGAATCACCAGCTTATACAATAATAGCCAATTACTGTTACATTAACCAACCATACACAAGTACAAGAACATGACACAGTCCACTATGACACATGCACTCTGTTTCCTATTTCATATTAAGATCTCTTGGGCTCGACACAGAGCTCTCTCCTTTAAGTGAAGACATAGATATACTGAGCTTCCTATAGAAACCGCTAAGAAACTTAGGGTTTTTTTAGCCGGCTTTGATAGGGAAACTTCAAGGGGGAAAAAAAACTGCTCATGGGCATAATGGATGCCCTAGCCCGTGGCTCATAAATCCTTTTATATAATGGGTCGAGTCCCCGCACTTGTCCCTTTATATGACCAGGGTGTTTTTGCAAAGTTGATCATGCTGAAGAGGGCAATCCCTGGCTGTATCAGTCTAGAAATATTATTGACTCTATTCTGGCACATTTGGATGTTGTACTGAATTCAAGAGAGAAATAGAAGATAAGTTGAGATCATTTTGTATTTTGTAATGGATCGCAATTGCTGGCGAGACTGTGGAAAGAGGTGGAGAAGCATTGCTGTTGAGGGGCACCAGAGCCATCCTTGGGTATTTCGGGGTCCTACTCTAATAGCCAAGACCAGAGTTGATTTATTTCCTGATCTTTTAACCCTTTGAATGGTGGGGTCAATAGTGACTAGGCAAAGTTTAAGAAATTTTATAGAGGGAGAGGGCTCCCTCTCTCTACCAGTGGCACACCACTGTGTAATCACGAGATGCCAATGGTTACCATAACAGCCAGAGGCTAACACTGGCCTCAGGTCTGTCTGTGACATAGCTGTGCCCGGAAGCAAGATCTGATACACTCACTGGCAGATGGAATAATACATTGCAGTACTTTCATCTACAGCAATGGATTGTAACAGCGATCACGTGATCGCTCAGTCCAGTCCCTTATTGGGATAAGTAAAAAAAAAATGTAAAAGAGTAAAAAAAAAAAAACCTTAACAATAAAATAAAATAAAAAACACACATCGCTCTCCCTTATAAATGTTTATCATAGTTACTACGGTTGAAAAAACAGAAATGTCCATCAAGTTCCACCAATAGTGGAGAAAGCTGTGGATAAAAGAATGGGTAGAGGGAATTTTTTTAGGTGTTGTTTTCTCTTCTGATGCAAAAATCGGAACCCATAAGGCAAGAACCAATTTGCCTTAAATTAACATTTCACTCCTGATCCTAAAATTGCCATCAGACTGGATCTAGAAGTTTCATACAGCTACATATGTATAAAGTATTATAATAGTAAGTGGTTATCTAAGCCTTTCCTACCCCTCACCTTTTTCTTGCGGGGCCACCTTAAAGGCATGTTTCCACAAAATCACAGTTCTCATATGAAGAAGGATTTTTTCGGGAGTTTTAAATCTTTTTTTACTCCAGTGAGGGGTTCATAATCAAATTTGGGGGTAATATAATAAAACATCTTTTTTAACGTTAGCTTTTGGGAAAAAGTCACCATCCGATAAAAATTTGGCTTCCCCGCCCGCTGAGAGGGTTTGTTTTGTTTTTGCGGAGATTAGATTTAAGCCCCAGAGGGTTAGGAACACTTTCCCCCCCGTTCTCATTTTCTGCCCTTAGGGAGGCCAACCCGGGTTAATTGGGCAATCCCTTTTGTTTCCCTTTGTGTAGGGGGGGGGAAGAGGGGAGGGGGGAAAAGGGGAAAAAGCCGCCCCTCAATTTAAAAAATCCGCGGGCTGGCTATTAAAGAGACCTCCTTTTAAACTTTCCTATAACAAGATGCTCAATTCCCCTTTTTTAGTTGGTGTAACAAAAGCATAGGGATCGGCTACCACCGCAAGCGATGGTGAACCCTACCAGGGGGGGAATCTAAGTAAACCCGGTTTTTTACCGAGCCCGCCCCAAAACGGGATGGACTTTCTGCGGCGGAAACACCCGTCCCCCCCGGGATGACTTGCTTGCGGTGGAAACCAAGGCAGTGCGTGGGACAAAATCTAAAACGTGGCGAAGTCGGGACAGGCAAGAGTCAGACAGGCGGCAAAGGTTTTTGGCAAGACCAGGGGCGAAAAAGGTTCGGGAAACGGAAGTAGGAACAAGGCAGAAGAAGCTTTCTCTGAAGGCAGTACAGCACTATAGATCCGGCCAATAGGTGACCCTGGAAGGATGGATGTTAAATTGGGTCACCTGCCAGCCCTTAACCAAGTAATGGGTGTACTGCCTTTAATTCCTCGAGAGCCGGCGCTTGCGCGCACTAAGGCAGCTGGCAGTGCGCACACCGGCCGGCCAGGAGAACGGAGAGGACGCGGAGCGTGGAGAGGTAACCGAGAGCAGACGGGACCCGACCCGGCGGGACCGGAGGGCGCCGGGACCCGACGGGTGGCCGACGGAGGCGCCGCAGCCCGGGCGAGGGGCGCGGGAGCCAATCGTGACAGTACCCCCCCCCCCAGGCCTTCTCTCTTTTGGTTCGAGGAACTGCAATACGAGAACGCGTCCAGGATGTTTTCCTCAGGTTCCCATGATCTCTCCTCCGGCCGAATCCACTCACAATCAACCAAGGAATTGCCGTTTACACCCTAACGACCTCACAGCCAAGATCTTTTGACAGCAAATATGTTGGAGGGCTTCAGACTCAGGAGAGGGACGGGCAAACTCTTCTGGAGTTAGCGGTTTCAAACGACGGGCTTCAGGAGGGATCAGGAAAATAATTTGGGATCCCGCCATGAGGGTGGGAGTCGGAGCTTATACGCTGACTGGATTAATACGGGCCTCAGATTTCAAAGGGCCCCAGGAAGTGCGGACCAAGCCTTGTAGCTGGGGTTTTACAACCTGGACATATTTGGCGGACAAGCCAGACTTTGTCTCCGGGGGTAAAGATTGGAGCTTGGTCTCCCGTTCTGTCCGCCTGGGCCTTCAATACGGGCTGCAGGCACGCTTGAAGGGACCTGACGCGTCTGCTTCCAGATTACCAGATAAAGTCGTGGACAAGGCATCTAACAGTGGGAACCTACGGAGGAGGAGGGCAGGGGAGAGGCGGGGCGGGATGCCGACCATATACTACAAAAAAGGGAGACGCGCCCGAAGCTCCGGGAATCACCAGTGAGTTGTAGTGAAAATTCGGGCAAGGGGTAGGAGGTCGGCCTATCATATGGCGTGCAGAAACAAAATGACGTATTGTATTACCGAATCTGATTGACTCTCTCTACCTGGACCGTTGGTTTGCGGATGGTAGATGTAAGAATAGTCTAACTTCACCTGCAATCGGAGCAGAGTGCGCGCCAGAACTTGGACACGAACTGGCACCCCACGAATCGAGACGATTGTGTGGGCAGGACCGTGCAGGCGGAAGATGTGACTTAAGAATACAGGGAGGCAAAGATGTGGTGGGAAAGAGTAACCCTGGCAGTGGGACGAAGTGGACATCTTCGAAACCTATCCGTAATGACCCAGATCACGGTGTTACACGAAGAGGATGGAAGGTTCACGGTGATGAAATCCATCGCCACATGGGACCATGGAGTACTGGGTGTAGGCAGGGGTCGCAGGCAAGCCCGGAGGGGGACGTGGCGGGGCACCTTATACCGGCCACAATTGGAACAGGCATCAACGAAGTCCATACAATCTTTAGACAGCCCTGGCCACCAGAAAAACCGAGAGATCAATTGAACGATCTATGGGCCCCCGGATATCCTGCCAACAAAGAGCAGTTCCCAATTCAGGATTCTCTTGCGCAGCGATGGTCCGAACCACGTAGTCTTGCCAGGAGGTATCTGCCGAAGGAGGACCGGTGCTGCTGGGTATCAGCGTTCCGGAGGTTATAATGTGTTTGGGCTGCGGCATCCTTTCCAGTGACGTCAGATGCGCGAGAGAGGAGCTATCTGCCCTGATGTTCTTTTCGGCTGTGGCGAATATGGTTCCGGAAGTCAAATCTAGTAACAAAAAGAGGAACCCACCGTGCTTGCCGGGAATGAGGCGCTGGGCGACTGGAGATACTGAAGATTTTTGTGATACGTATATACCTCAAAAGGAGGACGAGCTCCTCCAGAAGATGCGCCTTTTTACTGGGCCTATCTTGATAGCTAGTAATTCTCGGTCCCCAATAGCATAGTTTCTCTCCGCCTACGAAGAAGGTCTTGGAGAATGAAGCCGCCAGGTGATGGTTCCTCCCCATGGGACCCTTTTGAGTAAGGCATCAGGCTCCGGCCCCACAGAAGAAGGCGTCCACCCTCTGAGAGAAAGGCTTCTCAGGGTCAGGGCGTCGACTAAATAGGTTGCGGAAGCAAAGGCCGACTTTCAAATCCGAGAAGGCTCTTTCGGCCGCGGTGGCCAAACATTTGGGATTAGCCTTTTTCCTGGTGAGGGCCACTATTGGAGCCAACAGAGGTAGAGAAGTGAGGTTATAAATGTCGATAATAATTCGCAAAGCCCAAAAAAACGGTGTTGGCTCGAAGTCAAACAGATCGTGGCCATTGCAGGTTAGCAGACACCAAAAGGGCTTAGTGGGATCCATTTGTAGGCCTCGGTACGGAGGACGATGTTTAAATAAAAAAAAAAAAAAATAAAAAAAAAAAAAAAAAAAAAAAAAAAAAAAAAAAAAAAAAATAAAAAAAAAAAAAAAAAAAATAAAAAAAAGAAAAAATCCCGAGGAAAGGGCAGACTTGTTTGGTGGAACACACACTTCTATATTTTGGCATAAACAAAAGTGCGGTTTTGCTGCGAAAGGCGTTGCAGGACTTGGCGACTTGTGATAGATGGGTCCGGAGGTCAGGGGAGAAAACCAGGATGTCGGTCCTAGGTAAACGATGGACACAGGGTGTAGAGCAGGTCCTCGATGATGTCGTTTACGAAACCCATGAATAGGGGGGACCGCGGGGGGGCATTGCACAGACCGAATGGCATCACATGATTCTCAATAATGGTGGCCCCCCCCTCTCCACTGTCTGTCGCGGGTTTTGAAGCAGGCTTCCACTATCTCCCTCACGGATTCTGATGAGGTGTGTATTGCCACGCGCAGCGTCCAATTTGGAGAAAACCTTGGCGCCCTGTAGACGGTCTAAGGTGTTCCGTAATTAGTGGCAATGGATACCGATTTTTCACGGTAATCTGGTTAAGACCCGGGTAGTCGATTGCAAGGAAGGAGAGAACCATACATCTTCTGTACGTTAGTAAATAATCCCGGCTCCGGCGAGGTGATGAGGACTTGCGAATTAAAAACCTTTTGGAGGTTCTTTCACGATATTGTCCGACTTGGCCTGAGTATCTAGGTTGGACAATGGGTATACTCTGCACCGAGGAGGATGGTCACCGGATGGAGGTCAATGGGACAGGCTTAGGGGCGATGAGGTAGGAAGGGATTCGGCCGGTTCTCCGAATGACAGTCCGCAGTATGGGTGGGGTTCCGGTATTCAGCGGGTAGCATGGAAGGGCCCTGGATGAATGCTGTGGTGGATTGGACCGACTGGCCGACGGATATGGATGACTGCATTTATGGCAGTTGGAGCCCAGGCAGTAGAACCTCCCGGTTTTCAGTGGGGTAGGGGGCATGGAGCTGCAGCCACGGAAGACAAGTGGATCGCTGTGGACGACCGAGGGAGGACATAGTAGGTGATCTTCTCCTTGTGTATAGGCCCCTACGCGGAGGGACAATGGCTTGGTTAGTGCCGAATGGCCTCACTAAGTAGCTCGCCTCACGGAGGATATCACCAGGGCTTCCTCCAGACGGGTACCGGAAGGCGATACTGGACACCAGGGCGGCGTTGAATTAATTTCCGGCGGATCCTGAGTCAAAAGGCGGGTACCGAAAAGCGAGACCGCACCGGACGAGTCCTCATCCTCCATAGTATGGCGTGCGAGAGGAGTGTGTTCACACCTGGGACGCCTATCAGACTTACCTAGGTGCGGGCGTTTTCCCTCCGCTGAGGGCGAAGCGGGAAATTATTGCGAAAGTGATCAGGTGGCACCGTTAAAGGCACTATTTCTCTGTCCGACGGCGGGACAGCTCCTGAGGTCCACCTGCATGGGTACTTCTTCACTGGTAGGAAGCGGGGATCGGCAGCTGGGTCTTTGGAAGACGGAGCCAGGCGGGTGCAACCGGAGTGGTCGGGCGAGGTCACGTTCTGGCGGCAGCTACTCTTGTGCTCGGCGAAGGCGCACGATCGGTCGGGTGGCTAGGTGGACCAGTTCGCTTTTATAGGAGGACGGGATCTCTCTGGCCGCTAGGGCGTCCTTAACTCGGCCGGACAGGCCCTTCCTTAAAGTGGTCACATAGAGCGGCGTCTGTTCCAGATCAACTCCGACGCCAGGGTCCGAAAACGAACTGCGTAGTCGCCGCAGAGGAGTACCCCTGGGACGAAGTTCAGTAGAGCGGTCTCTGCCGTGGAAGCCCGGACCGGCTCTTCAAGACCTCGGAACTCTGAGAGGTTATGCCTGTAGGTCCGTCGTCACCGGATCGCACCCCGGTCCCAGAGGGGTAGCCCATGCTAGAGCCTTCCGGCAGCAGACTGACCACGAAGGCCACCTGTAGAACGTTCGTGGGGAATTGACCAGCCATCAACTCAACGTGCAACGAGCCTTGGGCATTAAATCCCCTGCACAGTTTGGAGTCCCTTCAAACTTGTCAGGTAGTGGTAGGTGCTGAGAAAGTCCGGTGCTGGCGGAGGTGTCGCAACAGGAGGAAGGAGTCAAGGGCTGTTGGTTAAGCCAGGAGCTGCTGCAGAATGGCGGACAAACGGTTTCAGGCTGCTGGGCTTGTTGCGCTAGTTGTTGTGAAACTGGGCCCACATCTGCCGTGGAGATCCGGAGTCATGGGCAGAGGTACCTTGTACGGGATCAAATGGCCGGATTTACTGTAACAAATGCAGGTAGTGGACCGCTGGGACCACCGGCAAAGCGATGTGTGTAGCCGACCAGGGGCGGATCCAAGTACAACCCGGTTTACACCAGAGCACGCCGCAAAACGGGATGGACTTGCTGCGGCGGAGAATCTACACAGGTCCACCCCACTGGCGTGACTTGCTTAGCGGTGGCAGCCAAGGCAGTGCGTGGTACAAATTCGTAAGAGTAGGCGAAGGTCGGGGTCAGGCAAGAGGTCGGATCAGGCGGCATAGGTTCGTGGTCAAGGGACAACAGGAGCGAAAAAGGTTCGGTACAAGGAAGTCAGGCAACAAGGCAGAAGAAGCTTTCTCTGAAAGGCAGTACAGACTAATGATCCGGCAAAAGGGTGAACCGGAAGGTTGGAGTTAATTAGGGTAACTGCCAGCCTTAACCATTAATGGGCGTACTGCCCCTTTAAACTACTAGAGAGCCGTGCGCGCGCGCGCCTAGGCGCGGGCATGCGCACACCGGACCGGCCAGGAGAAAGGGGAGGACGCGGGGAGCGCCGGAGAGGTAAAGGAGAGTGGCTGGGACCCGTGAGCCTGGCGCACGAGTGCGCCCGCGCCGGCGCGAGGGGCTGGGGGACCACTCGTGACATTTGCCCTTTCTCATCGTTGTACTTTATCTACGATGCTCCATTCCCTTAGTAGTTTGGTTTCTCATCTTTGTATTTTCTATAAGATGCTCTTCCCCTTTAGTTTGTTGGCTCATCTTTGATGTTATTTTCTATAGATTGCTCCCATCCCTCTTTTTAGTTTGGTTGCTGCGTCTTTGTACTTTCTCTAAGATGCTCCATTCCCCTTACTACTTTGGTTGCTCGTCTTTGTACTTTCTCTAAGATGCTCCTCTCTCTAGCTCCATTATATCCTTCCTATAAACTGTAGCCCAGAATTGAACAGCATATTGCAACTGAGGCGGCACCAATGCTTTATATGGTGGCAATATCACATCATGCAGTAAAAAGTACACATATTTGGCAGCACCCCATGCATAACGACCTGGATGGTAATTTTGTATTGTACTGAATTGGAGAGGAAAGCGGCTGATCAGTTTCAGATGTTTTCTATGTGCGACCAATTTACCTGACCAGGTTTGAGACCCCTGCTGTAGAGGATGTGTATGGCACACTATGGGGCACATGTAGGAAAACTGTCTCACACTAGACAGTGATATGTCTCATTGGGATAGTGTAGCATTTTTCAATATGTATGAAAAGTGTCTTACAGCCCTAAATAAATGCCCATTGTGAGAACTTGTATGCACAAAACCAGTCGCGCAAAGGGTGTCTGTGCCAAAATTTGACAGTTTGAAATTGGCATTGATTAATAGACACTATTTACAACACATTTTGTCGGGCAACATTCATAAATGTGCCTTATCCTCTGAAGGTGGCTTGACGCCTCCTAAGAATTGTTGCAGACAGAAGTGTTGAGGTTGTTGGACGTACGCCTGTTTTTAGTGCGTGACCTCACATACATTTGTCAGACAGATTTTTTTTGGTGGACCTTATGCCAAAGACTGGCGCTTACATCTCCCCCTATGTGTATTTAATAAGGAACAACCTGATGAGCAATTCTCTTTTCTGACTTTTGAGTGTTAAATGCTACTAAAAAAAAAAAAAAAATAACAAGTAAATCATTCTCTTTCAGGAGGACAAAAACATTTTGCCACAGATACTTCTAGTATCATTGACTTATTCCATGCCTTCAGCGCACTCTCTAGTGAAAATGGTGACGTTGCTCAACAGACTGTACTGGTAAGATACCATCTCAATAAAACATTTTACTATACAAAGTAACATGACACTGTGTTTGGGGAGAGTAGTGGGCAGCTACAGTATAGAAGCGATGGCCCCCCGACTAGATCGCATACGCAACAGATAATTATCTAGTGGGCATGCGTACTAGTCATGAGGCCGGCACTTCTATAGTGTAGACGTCCAACACCCTCTCCAAATAAAACGAATCTCACTATACAAATTAACATGACACTGTATTTGGGAGGGCGGTGGGTGGCTACACTATAGAAGCAATGGCTCTTGATCAGAGGGAATGCTCAACAGATAATTATCGTGGGGGCATGTGTGCTAATCATGTGGCTGGCACTTTTATAGTGTAGACGTCCAACACACTCTCCAAATAAAACGAGTCATACTATACAAATTAACATGATACTGTTTTGGGGGAGGTGGGCGGCTACACTATAGAAGCAATGGCCTCTTGACCAGTGTGCATGCTCAACAGATAATTATCTACAGTACTAGGCATCCGTGCTAGTGAGGAGTCCGTCACTTCTACAGTGTAGACCCCCACTGTAGTAGGAAGGGTTGACATTTTGAGCGGAACATCATCCCTTAAGGACACAGACAACCCTTTTAAAAGTGTGCTGCAATTTAAAGATGCTCATCGTTTGTCTGGGACATTATATACCAAAAAAAAGTCAATTTTCTTACCAACTGGAAAGAAAAAATGGTATTCTCTGCAACAGAACACCCAGCACATTTCCCTGTTGTAAACCTGCACCTAAATTATGCAGATTTTTATGCAGATTTGCCAATGATGATCTACAATGTGGAATATGTGAATTTATTAAAACAAAAAAATTAGAGAGTTAAAAAACCCGCAGTTGCAGATTCATTGAACTAACATAGCAAACGTTTAAACAATAAACTTGGTGCAGATTTTGATTTCTCTGTTAACTAAATGCCGACCACTCATCGACTGTGTAAATCCGGATGGTCAACATCTAACTTTGCATGGATGCTTTAAAACATCAGAGTGCACAGTATCTGCAGCGCTTAATCAGCGCTCTCTATACAGATAGGCAGAAAGCCTCCTGGCTTCCTACTTTCTGGCTTTGGCAGTCATATGATCACAGGGACCCAACAACTGCAAGACCTGGTGGATCTTATCTAGTGTTGGCCTCGGTGCCTGGGGCCCACAAGTGGAGTTGGTTCTTGGGGCCAACCAGTATAGTTGATCCTTGGGGCCAATCATTGAAGTTGATTCTTGTGGTCCACCACTGAAGATGATTCTTGGCGTCCACCAAAATAATCTATTTATATTTTACAAAATTGTCTATTATTTTACAATAGATGATTCTTGAGGTCCACCAGTGAAGTTGATTCTTGGGGCCCACTAGTGGAGTTGATTCTTGGGGCCACCAGTGGAGATGATTCTTGAGGTACACCAGTGAAGTTGATTCTTGGAAACCACCAGTGAAGTTAATTCTTGGGGTCCACCAGTGAAGTTAATTCTTGGGGCCCACCAGTGAAGTTGATTCTTGGAACCCACCACTGAAGATGATTCTTGGTGCCCACCAATAATAATAATAATAATAATAATCTTTATTCATATAGTGCTAACATATTCCGCAGCACCAGTGGAGATGATTCTTGGGGCCCACCACAGGAGATTATTTTTAGGATTCTTGCGCCACGAGTGGAGTTGATCTTCTTTTTACGGGCCACCAGTAGAGTTATGGCCATTCTTCTGGGGCCCACCAGTGGAGATTATTTACTTGAGGTTCCACCAGTTTTGGGAGCTAATTCTATGAGGGCCCACCAGTGAGATGATTATTGGGGTTCACCAGTGAGTTGATTCTTGACTGTTGTAATCTCTTAGGTCAGTAAAGTGGGGAAATTACCTGGTCAGGAACTTGTTAAAGGGGTTGACCACCTTATAACAAAATCAAACCAGAAGGTCCTGGGGCCATAGTAAAATAAAAAAAAATCCTTACACCCGCCTTCCTCTGATCTCCAGCGCTGAGTGGTGCTAATTAGCTGCGTGAATACTTGCATTACATGCGGCAGAAGTGATGTCCCCTTTCAAAGTTCAAGGATGAAAACAGAAGACTGGGGAGATGCGGGGCTGGAACCGGAGAGTGGAGGAACGTAGGGATTCGGATAGATCTACACGACGAGTAAAATTTACTCATCGGATTCTGTTGTTGAAAGCCACGTTTTTCACGTTATTGCAAATGGATTTAGGGTAAATTTTTTACTTGCAGTTTAGTTAGAAACGAGTCCCATTTATTACTACGTTGTTTTGGACACGAATGTTTTGACCACGTTTTACACAAGGTTTTTAGCCGTCCCCATTGTCATCAATAGGAAATTTCCACACTTTCTCTGCATGGAATACGACCAAAGAATGAACATATTGTAAGTTTTTTTATTACGTCAAAAAACTGTTCACAGAAAATATGTGCTGCATGAACTACAATGCATATTTTCTGTTGATGTCTATGGGAATGGTCTACAGAGTCCAGGTGGGTTCTGACTTGAAATTTTTTTTAATTAACTGGAATCCCAAGAGCTTGATTTTGTTATATGGTGGACAATCCCTTTAAGGAAAAATCCCCAACAATGCCACAGTGTATCTGTAAGGCTTGGTTCACATCTGTGTCTGAGGTTCTATTTGGAACCTCTGTCCCAAAGGTGAAAATGGAACAAAGGGCAAAATGCTAACACGCCAACGGGGTTTTTGCGTATTTGTCCCCCCGATTTTGTAGTGTATCCAAATGAACGGGGGTTGGGGCGCATTGTAGCAATCTTTTTGTGGTGTATGCGTTTTTTTTTGGCCTATTTTTGGCCCCACATTTTTTATGGGCTTACACGGTCGCTGTTTTCGGGTTGGGATTTTAGGTCACGCTGCATTTTGTCGTGCGTGAGTGGGCCTTTTTTTGTGGGCTGGGCGTCAGATTCGTGGCGCAAAAGTTTGCGCATTAAAATGTGCGAAAATTCGCACATTACCTGGCGCTTTGCAAATGTGTCCCCTTTTTAATTTTTTGCTCCGGGGGTTTTGCAGAGCGTGTCCTGAAACTTAGTTTTTGTGCTGGTTGAAGTTGTAGATCGTGCGCCTACGTGTGCGCCTTGTTAAATTTACCCCAAACTCTGCTAAATGCCAAATTCCTAATTTACGAAGGCCCCCAAAAGCAAATATGACAAAAATTTTCAGAAGGAGCCAAAAAGGGCGAAAAGCATGCGCCCCAATCCAAAAAACCGCCGAAAAAGACAAATGCGCCCAAAAAAAACCCCTAAGCGCCGTTAAAGGTAGAACTAACAAATGCACCAAATTTTGATATACAAGCGGGCACGCCCAAACGGGGCCCCCCAAGCAAAAACCCTTCCCCGAAAAGGCGCAAAGCCAAAGGCATTCCGACAGAGCAAAAAAAACCCCTTTTTAAACAAAACAAGGGGGAACAATTTAGGAAATACTTCGCGAAAATGCGATACTTTATGCCCCCCATTCAAACTGAGTAGGGACGCCGCTTTGGACATGTCGCCCAAAAGGGCTTGTTCACACTGCGTTTTGGGATACTTTTTTTGGAACCCGGGTTTGGGGCAGCAAACGCACCCTACAGTTTTAAATAGGGTGACTGCGCTCTTTTGGGAAAAACGGATTGAAAGACACAATGAACACTCCGTGTGAACGCCCTTGTGTTTCATATTAAAAGCAATGTAAACACACTGTATTTTTCGTAAGCAAACGGAGTCAACACGCTGTGTGAACATACCCTAAGGGATCTGTTTCACAATGGACACCCACAGCGAACAGCGGTCCCTATTGGCTACAATAGACCTCAAGGGTTCCATTGTTTAGAGGAAAAAATAGCACGCTTTTTTCGCTATTTATTCCAAAAAAATTACCAACAAATTGAAATGAACGATCCAAAGGGAACTTGACTAGGTGGGAAACCAAGCCAAACATAAACTGGAATTTAAAAAGGGAACCTGTCCATAGTTTTTGCCCCTTGCTGAGGGCAGCAAAAGCTAGTGTCAGACCTGCTGTTTCCACGCTGTCCCCCTTTTATTCTGTAAGATGCACAGTTTTAGACATTTACCCCTAAATCTGCTTTTTTTCAGCCAGAAAAAGTCATTCGAAGAGTCATTCAAGTGTCGTTTTTTTTTTTTAAAACCCCCGCCTTCTGGGGCAGTCTCGCCACCAACTGAAAACCCTATTTTTTTAATGGTGAAACAGTAAATAACTGTCAGTGGGGGGGGCTAGCCTTTGGTGGGGGGAGCTAACCCCTGCCATGAATAAATTTGGGGGGTAAATGTCTAAAACTGCAGCATCTTCAGAATGGGGACACACGCTGAAACAGCAGGTCTGACACGGCTTTTTTCCCTCGCCAGGGGGAATAATCATTGACGGTTCCCTTTAAAACCTGTACCATGGATCAAGTCCCGAGTGGATTTTGTGCTGGTTTTTCTTCCGCAGCGTGCACATGACAATTCTTATCATCTGATCCATATTGCTGCTACTGTAAAACGCAACATATCTTCTGCAAGCAAATCCAGACCGTATCAGGAACTTTATTTATGCCATATTTTAATTCTTATTCTCTCCATGAGGCATTTACTACCTTTGGCCAAGAAGATTTAATCTATTGTTTTAATAAGTTATTTTGTTTATACCTGTTTATATAACTGTTACTTTATATACTTTGTATAGTCTATTGTCTACATAAAGTATTCTAACATGTTTCCTGGTTTATTTTTCTTCTATTGTAACAGTTGGAAAGTAGAAGTTCAGACTTGGGGTCAGGAGGTTGTCTGAACAGCGCCATTTTTATTGACAGCACAGTTGGCAGGTCCACTGTCTTCCTAGTGACGTGGCAAACTACTGTCCCCAGCATCCGACTGCAGGATCCCAATGGAAACAGATACAATGAGGCCATTCACCCAAAAAACACTTCCCCCTTTATCACACTTCAAATCCTGGGAACGGCAGAGGTAACATATGCTGATAAAAATGTAGCTCTTCGGATTCGAGTCAAATTCGACTCAAATCTGAGTAATTCTATTTGGTTATATAGTTTGTAAGGCTAAAAAAAAAAAACAGAGTTCTCCAGTTCCCTTTTTCCCATATGTTTCCGGAAGGGAAAACCCCCATGGGGAAAAACCAAATTGTCCCATTTTAGAGAAAAAAACCTTCCCGACTCCAACTGGCAATCAGAAAATCCCAGGGTCAGCGACCTTCTCCAGAATCTGGCACTATAACTTGTTTTTTAT
>JAODAL010070287.1:0-15988 GCA_025379985.1 Phyllomedusa bahiana | reverse complement strand
GAACTGATATTAATTGCTTTTACCGTAAATTTTTCCGTATTCCAGTGAATAAGGGTAAATAATGAAAATCGAAAAAAAAAAGTGAAATTTTTAATTTCACCTCCACTTTTTTTTAATTTCTGTAAAATATCTAAAGGGTTATCAAACTTCCTAAATAGGTTGTAAATACGTTAAGGGGTCTTTTTTTTTAAGGGCTTTTTTTTTGGGGGGATTAACATGCAGGCCCTCAAACCCCTCAAAACTGGAATGGTCCCAAAAAAATGATTTTGAAAAATTTTCAAAAATTGTGAAAATTACACAAAATTTTAAAGCCTCTAATGTCGTAAAAAAAAAAAAAAGACATTTAAAAATGATGCCAACCTTAGTGACAAGGGGTTGATCTAGCTAAAAACTTTTTTGGGGTGAATAATTATCTGTCTTGCCCAAAAATTTTTTGCAACTTTCAAAATCGAAAAATTTTTCCCAAATTTTATGAAATTTTGTATTTTTTTAAAAACAAAAAAGTTTGTAGGATAAAAAATTTTCTTCTAACTTAAGCACAATGTGTCACAGAAAACAAACTCTGAATCACATGGATAGGTAAAAGTGTAAAAAAGTTTTTCTCAAAAATAAATGGACACAGCGTTTTCAAAAATAGGGTGGGTAGGAAGGCCAAAACAGGCTGGGTCCTTAAGGGGTTAATATGTGATCTCAAGGTCCACAGAGAAGCATATGTAGCAAAGCCAAAATATGAGTACACAGCAGATATATTTGTACATCTTGTGGCTTCACTGTACTCCTTTTAGGATCCTGCATAAGCTCATCGTCCATGTGTCCCTGAAAGCTGGGACATTGTTTTGTAAACCTGTGCCCATTGTGTAGATGTAGTGTGCTTCTGCTAACTCTAGGTTGCAAACATTGGGACATTACATATAAATTTGGCATTTTTGGGGGCCCATGGGAAATGTTTTGGTCTAAAAATCCCCTTTTTTGTCCATGCGGCGCCCCCTCTCATTTTTCCCGGCACTATAGAAATGAAAATGGTGCTCTGATTGTTGTTGGGCAACAAAAAAGATTTTAGACCCCGAAGTTTTTTTAACATGTGGCCCTATGTATTTTTTAAGTGGTTTATGAATTTGGAAGATTTGATTTATAATAAATGGGATTAATTCCCATTAATTTCCCTTGTTAATGAAAAATTGGAAAATATATCTTTAAGTGCCTTGCAATCGAAATAATTTTAAGAAATAGAGTAACTTCTTACAAGTCCATGCAGATTTGACAACAAAAGTCATGATTTTGTCAGCTAGTCGCAGTGCATAGTAATGTTCTTTGCTGAGAATTGTACAATAAGGTAAAATAAGTGTAATTAAAATAAATAAAAAATGTTTCTAAGAGAACTTATCATTTTCAATTTACGCTTGGGCTGGTATTTTTTTCCAGGGATTTGCTCCTTCTTTAGGTTTTTTAAGACGGGGGAATCTCAAAAAAGGGCTTTGTGCTAAATTCACAAAAAATTTAAATATAATTCATTCCCAAAACAAAAAAAGCAAAATTTTTAAAAATTAATACAATATGTAACTTTGGGACTGGAACCCCATCATATAAAATTACTCTGAGGCCTCACACATATGACGGAATCATAAAATGCTGGGTTTCAGAGATTTAAACCCCCAAACCCCCTGGTCTACAGAAGGGTTTTATTAGAGAGGGCAAATTTTTCCAAAAAATTCCCAATTCGCCAAATTTTCGGACAAAATTCTTTTCGGCCGAATTATTTTGGGGCGAATGTTTTTAAAAAAACAGCTATTTCCGGGCTGAAAAAGGCCTTAGGGTGCTACAGAATTTTTGTGCCATGCTTAAAATTTGCGAGGGAGCGGGTTTTGGGTTTCATACAATGTTGTGTTTTAGTATGACACCACTGACTGCCGCGCCTTAGAATCGCTTCACTATAAAAATTCCCTGGGCACTTAAGAGGGCAAAACGACCAAAAAAAATGAAGCGGGAATGTACCTGATAAGTCAGCAGCTAATGGAAAAAAAAAAAGCTGAGGCTCAGATGGGAAATCAGGCAAGGTGGAGTGCGGCAGCACCACAGAGCAGAGGGCAGAGGTGGGACAATGACATTCTGGAGGTGGGAAAAACAGGATAGCCACAGAATGGCACAATGACAAGGTGGATCACGGCAGCAGCCACACACCGCATGGGTCGCAGTGGCACAATGACATTCTGGAGGGGGCAAAAACAGGGTAGGCCCCCAGAGTGGAACAATGACACGTGTGGAGGGGACACAGCACCACAGCAGCAGCATGAGGGGGACGGGCACAATGACATTTGGAGGTGGCAAAAACAGGAGTAGACCCCAGAGTGGCACAAAGACGAGTGGTAGGTCTGGCAGCAGCCACAGCAGAAACATGAGGACAACATGGCCAATGACATTCTGGGGTGGAAAAAAAGGAGTGGGCCACAGGTGGCACAATACAAGTGTGTAGGTCATGGCAGCAGCCACAGCACAGCATGAGGTCAACAGGGGCACAATGAATTTGGAGGTGGCAAAAACAATAGGCCACAGGGGCACAATACAGAGTGTGTAGGTCACGGCAGCGCCACAGCCAGCATGGGGGTCAGAGAGGGGAAAAAAAACATTCTGGAGGGGCAAAAAACAGGAGTAGGCCACAGAGTGGCACAGCAAAAATGGGTAGGTCAGGGCAGCAGCCATGACAGCACATGAGGTCAGACAGTGGCACAATGACTTTCTGGAGGGGCAAAAACGGGAGTAGGCCACAGAGTGCCAAAAAACACGTATGGAGGGCACGGACACCACAGCGCACAGAGGACAGACAGGGGCAAAATTTGACATTTGGGAGGGGAAAAAATGGGATTGGCCACAGAGGGGGCAAAGACACAGGGGGGAGGGCACGGCAGAACCCACAGCAGCAGCATGGGGCAACAGTGCCACAATGACATTTGGAGGGGGCAAAAACAGGGTAGGCCACGGTGGCCAATGACAGAGTTGTAGTCATGGCAGCACCCACAGAGCACATGAGGTCAGGAGGGGCACAATGACATTCTGGAGGGGAAAAAAACAGGAGTGGGGCCACAGAGGGGCCAAAATGACACAATGTTAGGTACGCAGCACCACGCAGCACATGAGGTCAGCAGGGGAACAATGACTTTCTGGAGGTGCAAAAACAGGGTGGCCACCGGTGCACAAAAAAATTGGAGGGCACGGCAGCAGCCACGCAGAACAGAGGTCAGCCAGTGGCACAATGACATTCAGGGGAAAAAAAGGGGGTAGGCCACGAGGGCATAATACACAGTTGGGGGGATGGAAACACTACGAGCGCAGAGGCCGGGTTTTGGCAAATGACATTCTGGAGTGGCAAAAACATGAGTAGGCCACAAGTGCACAATGACAGAGTGTTGTATGGAAACACGGCAGCAGCCACACAGCAGCATGAGTCATAGAGTGGCACAATGACAATCTGGAGGTGCAAAAACAGAGTAGTCCACAGAGTGGCACAATGACAAGGTGGTGGATGTGACCGCAGCAGCAACAGCCGAAGCAGCATCATGAGGTCATAGAGTGGCACATTGACACAGTGTGGATGGTCACGGTACCAGCAACAGCAGCAGCAGCATGTAGGTCAGACAGTGGCACAATGACATTCGGAGAGTAGCAAAACAGGAGTAGGCCACAAGTGGCACAATGGGACAAGTGTAGGTCACGGCAGCATCACAGCTGCAGCATGAGGTCAGTAAAGTGGCACAATGACATTCGTAGGTGGCAAAACAGGAGTAGGCCACAAGTGGCACAATGACAGAGTGTGTATGTCACGGCAGCAGCCATTGACATCAGCATGAGGTCCCAGTGACTGTGCACAATTACATTCTGGAGGTGGCAGTAAAAGGAGTAGTCCACAGAGTGGCACAATAGACACAGTGTGTTAGGGCACGGCCGCAGCCACAGCAAAGCAGCATGAGTCAGACCATGGCACAATGACAATCTGAGGTGGTAAAAACAGGAGTAGGCCCACAGAGTGGCACAATGACAGCAGTGGTGGAGGGCACGGCCAGCAGCACAGCAGCAGCAATGAGTCAGACATGCACAATGACATTCTGGAGTTGGCAAAACAGGATAGCCACAGAGTGATCACAATGACACAGTGGGAGGCAACGGCAGCAGCCACAGCAGCAGCATGAGGTCCAGACAGTGGGCACAATGAATTCTGGAGGTGGCAAAAACAGGAGAAGTCCCACAGATTACACAATGACACAGTGTGGAGGTGACGGCAGGAGCAACATCATGAGGCAGAGAGTGGCCACAATGACACGGTGTGGAGGTGACCGCAGCAGAACAACAACACAAGGGTCAGAGAGTGGCACATTGACAAAGTGTGGATGTCACGGCACCAGCAACAGCAGCAGCAGCATGAGGTCATAGAGTGATACAATGACAGAGTGTGGAGGTGACACAAATTAATTAGGCTGTGCACATCCATATCTTTTAAAAAACGTAAGCATAGGAGGCACACTGGAAGGGCATAGCATACATCTAGATACAAATATCCATTGGCACACTACAAAACTAAGTAAAACATCAAGGTATATAGGAATTTTTTGAAAATTGCATTACTCGCTAAGGAAAATATGAAAAAACCTGGGATTCTTAGTGTTACAGTTTTTGATCAAGAAATGTTTTAAGCACACCTCCCAAAAGCATCAAGGGCATCCCAGCACAGGTGAGTCCCCTAACACAAACATGTTACCTCACAGGTATTCCCATTCAGACCTACCAACATCTCAGGGAAATGAATAGGAACTTGCTACTGAATACCCTTCCACTGGTTTAAAAGAGGTAGGGGAGTGCAGCAAGCCTATGGGTTGCCATCCCTCAAAAGACACACAAATGCATTAGGCCTGAGCACATCCATATATTTTAAAAAACATAAGCATGGCAACACTGGTAAGGCAATAGTCATACATCTAATACAAAAATTCAGTGGCACACTAACAAAACTAAGTAAAACAACAAGGTATATAGGAAATTGTTTTGGAAATGCATTACGCCTAAGGAAAATATGAAAAACCTGGGATTCTTATTTACCGTTTTTGATCAAGAATTGTTAAGCTCACCGTCCCAAATCATCAGGGGATCCCAGCACAGGTAGTCCCTAACACTAACATGTACCACACTATGAGTCCATTCAAGACTACACTTTCTCTCATGGGGGGGATGATAGGAAAACTTGTCTACTGAATAATCCTGCACTGGTTTCAAAAGAGGACATACTGGAAGGGCAAAACGGAGTAGGCACAGAGTTGCACAATGACAGCAGTGAGTAGGTCACGCAGCAGCCATGACAGCGAACATGAGGTCAGACAGTGGCACAATGACATTCTGGAGGTGGCAAAAACAGGAGTAGCCACAGAGTGGAACAAGTGACCCAGTGTGGAGGGCACCGCAGCAGCCACACAGCAGCATGAGGTCAGACAGTGGCACAATACATTTCTGGAGGTGGTAAAAACAGGAGTAGTCCACAGAGTTGCACAATGACAGAGTTTTGGAGGCACAGCAGCAGCCACAGCAGCAGCCACAGCAGCAGTATGAGGTCAGACAGTGGCACTATGACATTCTGGAGGTGGCAAAAAAACAGGAGTAGGCCACAGAGTGGCACAGTGACAAAGTCTGGCGGTGACGGCAGGAGCAACAGCATGAGGTCAGAGAGTGCACAATGACCCGGTGTGGAGGTGACCGCAGCAGCAACAACAGCAGCAGCATGAGGTCAGAGAGTGGCACATTGACAAAGTGTGGATGTCACGGCACCAGCAACAGCAGCAGCAGCATGAGATCAAGAGTGGTACAATGACAGAGGTGTGGAGGTGGGTGCAAAACCAGACCTGGAAAAGATGGTTTGTGGCAGATGGAGAAACTGTCAGCAGATATGTGGCATCAGACGGTGGCGGCATCAGAATAGTGGCTGAGGCAGTTAGTTTGAATCCAGACTCATTTCCACAAAGTTTTGGTGAGGCCGTCATGGCTGATGTAAATCTGACACCTAAGGCATTGGTGTGTGGAAATCCCGGCCGATCCGCGCCTGATCATCTTGACAAAGGTTCATCGTTCCTCATTTCCCATTGACAAAGCCGGGTTCTCTAGGGGTATAACGTGGGCCCCGCTGCACGTGAACACCCGCTTTGATGCCACACTACTGGCCGGGCAGGACAGCTCTCCACTTGCAAACTCGGCAAGTTGCGGCCACACATCCAGTTTGGCTGCCCAGTAGTCCAGCAGATAATCCTAACTGGGGTGGCAGAGTGCAGTCCAATTAGGCCACCACCTGTTGGTTCAGGACTTGCTCCAGGTTCCTGCTGCTGCTGGCGACTGCCCTCCTCACTAGCGGGTGAAGGAAGCTGCTCATCAGACTCCATACTTAGTTGCTGCTAAGAGATGAAGTCTGGTACTGCTCCTCCCTCACCTTCCCCAACAGGCCGCGGCAGTAGTAGCGTGAGCAGCTGAAGAACTCCCCGGTCAGACCTGTCAAGGAGGGACGATGCCCGCACATATGCTGCGGCCAACTGAAACTACGGAGAATTCCCTATAAGTATTTTGAGTTGCTCCTCCCTCTCAGCAGCTGGGAAAAAGGCTTTTCCCAATTTTGGACCGGTAGCGAGGGGTCCAATAAGGTTGGAGAGCCAGAAAGTCATCCCTCTGCACGGATGCGACTATTCGGCCTGTCACTAGCCTGGAAATCAGCTGCCTCGCAGGCCATCTGCACAAGTGACTCCGAGGGGGCTCCCTGCCTCCATCTCCACTGTAGACTGACCTGTGGGGGGGGGGGGGGGGGGGGGGGGGGGGGGGGGGGGGGGGGGGGGGGGGGGGGCGGGGGGGGGGAGGGGGGGGGGGGGGGGGGGAGGGGGTGGGGGAAAGATAAGTGGGGGGGGGGGGGGGGGGGGGGGGGGGGGGGGGGGTGTGGGGGGGGGGGGGGGAAAAAAAGTGGGGGGGGGGGTTGGGTGGGGGGGGGGGGGGGGGGGGGGGGGGGGGGGGGTTTTTTTTTTTGGGGGGGGTTTTTTGTTTTTTTTGGGGTTTTTGTTTTTTTGGTGTGGGGGGGGGGGGGGTTTTTGTTTTTTAGTTTTTTTTTTTTTTTTTGGGGGGGGGGGGGGGGGGGGGTTTTTTTGGGGGGGGGTTGGGTGGGGGTTTTGGGGGTGTTTTTTTTTTGTTTTGTTTTGGTTGGAGGAGATGAGATATTGGGAATAGATGATATTATTAAAATAATGATGATAAGGATAAGAAGAATGGGATAGGTTGTTTTTAAAATCATTTCAACTGAATATGATTATGATAATTTGTAAAATCAATAAAGTTATGGAAACACCGGAATATTGTGGCCGCGAGATGTAATCGCCACTCTCCAGTCCCCTGCCCCAGACCAGATTTTTTTCAACATCTGTTCCAGACATGAATCCAGTGGAAGGACGTTATTTCCACCCGTAGTCCTGGCGACTGACAAATAACTCGGCCTCCTCGAATGGCCTCAGCAAACGGCAGGTGTCACGCATGAGCTGCCACATGGCTTAACATCTAGTTACACGGGGGAGTAATCCTGTCCTGCCTGGAATCATCAAAAAATCGTTAATGTCTTTCTCAGTTCATACATTCGGTCCAACAAGTGCAGGCTGGAATTCCCAATGGTGTAAACATCACAAATCAAGTGTTTGGGGGAGGTCGTTCTGCCGCTGCAACTCGGGAGCGTGTTCCTGGACTTTGTAGGAATGTATGCAAGGTGGGGCATGCACCAAGGTTTTATCCCTGGCCATTTTCAGAATCTTCTGAAGATCGGTGTAAGACTTCAAGGAACCTTTTTCACAACCAGATTGAACACATGCCGTCCATGCAAGGCGCATGGACCATCCCCTCCTCAGTGCAGAGCGGACACCATGTTACTCCCCATTGTCCGTCACCATGGTTCCGGATTTGCAGTATGGCGCGGAGAAAGCCACACATTGGATGTTCTTGCTGCATGAATGCGGAGCAGTTCCTCCCCTGTGTGACTCCATATCGCAGAGGGCAAGCCCAGGTGTAGAACTGTGTGCACCGCTGTGGCCCTACTCATGTGGTATGATGGAGCAGAACTTGTGGAGGCCGTGAGATATGGTGGTGGTGTGAGGAGGAGGAGGCGTACATGGTGCAGCAGCCGCAGTTTGACAACGTGGAGAGAAGCTGCGCTCCTGTCCAAATTAGTTGGTGAGGCTGTGCAGAAGCACATTCACCCAGTGGGCCTGTAAAGGAAATGTACTGGCCTCTGACCGTAGTTACCGCTCCAGACAGTCCGCGCTGCGTGCACCTTGGAACAAATCGATAAGCAGAAGGCTGGCCCAACCTTCTGGTCTACAAATTATGAAGTGCAGCACTGCCCTTTATTGGAAAAGAAATAACGGCATGTAACCTTCTCCATCGCGGCTCGGCACAACCCATTAGTTTCTCTGAACAGAGCTGAGTCCACATTTGGAAAGGGAGGGACAGCAGAACCAACAACATGGACAGGAGCACACGGTCATCTGCTGCCACCTTAGGAAAGGGTTTGGAACGCACACTGTTGTCCCTCCTTTGCAATCGCCACGTTGAACGACTCTGTGCCATGAGTAGCGAGGAGCAGGAGCATCTGACCGGTAGTTTGATGGCAAAGAGAAACAGCTCCCTTCTGCAGAGGTGTGGAGCCTTGACTGGCTTGCAATGCATGCTTGCCACTGCGCTGCTGCTTGCGGCAGCGTCAGGATGGACCACCACATCTGAGCCACGTTTCTCCCCAGGCCACCGGATGGGTGATAGCTGCAGTGTTGACGAGGGCCGTGTGCCAACGTTTGCTCCCTGCCACGCTTCACTTCTGCTCACAGATCTACATATACCCATATTCGGCTACCCTCCGTGTCGTTAGCAAAGAAAACTGCCACACCGCCGATATCTGATTTTATACCGCCAAATGCTCCGCACTTGATTGACTACTACCGCAACTGCCCTCGCTGAGGCCCCTGTGCCGCTACTCTCTTGGACCTGCGAAGCGGGTTTTTTTCCCCGTGGCCGTTGGCTCCCGACCTCACACTGCTGCACCCTGCTGTTTCACTGCCACACAACCCCACTTGCTGCTGCACCGCTGCCTGACCGCAAGCTTGACGCCCTCTTCTCCTGACGATGAGAAAGTCCTTGCATAAACCCCCCCGCTTCCCCAAGTGCGTCAGGGGGGCCTACATAATCATCGATTATTGTTTGATCTTCACTGCTGTCCTCCTCAATGGTCTTGGTATGCAGAGGCTGACCCCTCACAACATGACCTCCCATGCCACTCTCCACATCTATACTTTGCCGCCTACTGCAAGAAGCAGGGAATATTGGCCCCATTTCGTCGCTGCCAAGTAGCTGCTGACTGCCCTCCTCAAATTGATCATCCTCGCTATATAGTGACGCTGAGCCCAGACCAAATAGTAGATCTCTGGCTGAGGGAACCGGATGGGACAGAGGCGGGTTGAGGACAGGTGAGGGCCGCTGACCCGCTCCAAAATTTCTTCTTTGGCGGTGAAAAAGACCGTTTCTTTTAGTGACCACAACAGCAGAACAACGCTTTATTAACCCCTGGATCTAAATTGAAAAAAATAAATGAGCAACCAAAAATTAAGAGCTATTTGGATTGTAAAAACGCTGTTTCTATAACTGAATACAACAGCAACAGGCTTAGATAACCCTTGGATTTTCAATGTGCTCAAGAACTGAGCAGATAGCATTAAAATGTATATGCAGCTGAATTGGACGCACACTGGACTTCAGTTCCAATACCCCACAAAATCATAATAAGAACGTAAGAGAAGCAGTCTCTGAGACAAGCTGTGACACCCCCAAAAAATCGCTGTATAAAAGTGAGTTCTTTAGTATGAGATACCATAAGCAGCAGCGGCAGCACCTTCCCTACACAGCACAATGAGAGGAGTGTGAGCTGCCAGCGTCACGCCCGGACTTATATAGTGCGGTGACGTCACAGAATCCCGCCGATCTCTGATTGGCTTCATCTCTGCACATGTTATGTAGGCTATGCCTTTCTTCCTCCCAGACTTCTTTGCCCCATGTAACGCCATGTGCTCGCAGCCATTTTATCAATCACAAACACGCTTCGTTCCCACGAATCACCCCAAACTTCGTCTTCGTTCAGAATCGAAATTTTCCTGAAATTCTAAACGAATTTCACTTCGTTAGATTCAATTCGCCCATCTCTAGTTGTTATGCATTTTATTTAATCCAGATCATGTAATCAATTTGAATTTTTTTTGTACCTACAGAAAACCAAACACTTATTAAAAATAAAAAATAAAATAATAGTTAAATAGGTTGTCCATTGGGATAACTCTTCTTTAAACAGAGTCAGACTGAATTAAAAAACATTTTTTGATCGCCCACTGGTGGCATACTAATGCTCATCATGTCCCTGTTGATCCCCACTTCTTGGGAAATTAAAGGAACTGCTCATCCAATCATTGACCACAGCAGTAACCAGTTTCATCCAGTGATTGACTGTGGGAGCACTTCCAGCCATTTCCTGCATGTTAATGTGGGACTAGGAAGTGGAGATGAGCGGCAGAACAGTGGTGGCAGGGGATCAGTAATGTAAGTACTGTGTATTTTAATGTCTTTATATAAAATAGTAAAAAAATTTAAATAAAAAGAAAAAAATTAAATTTTTTGAATATAAAAACCTTGGACAGAAATCAAAGGGAAAAACCTTTTTTAGACTTCAACCTTTAGCTTTGTATTGTCAAATTTTTAGCGTATCTTGTTTTTATCACCATGGGTTTTGAAAAAAATTTTTTATGGCATGCAATTTTAAAATTTAAAAAAAAGCAATGTTTAAAGATTAAGTAAAACAAACTCAGTGTTTGCTAATGTATGATCGTAATCCAATAAATGTAATGTGAAGTTTGCAATAGTAAATTTGTCCTTGGGACGAGCACAGATGTCCCCTGTTTTTACATTTTATTTCAAAGTTTATGGTACAATTAATGTTTTTGGTCATGTTTAAATTGATGGGCGTTTCTTTGGGATATCGTCAAAAGGTCGAAAGTAAATTTCCCGGAAATTACAATAAGAAATCCGTTTAGTCGAAAATTTAGATTATCGCCGAGGGACCTTTAAAGGGTCTAGGGGAGAGCAAAAACCCCTTCATTCTTACACCCAAAAAAAGGGCGGGAAAACTTAAATTTAACACCCCACAACACCCAAAACTGAATACGTGCTACATCTTAGGCAAGAAAATTGGTTTTAAAAAGCAACAGAAAAAAAAAACAAAAAAACCATTCACTATCCCTGTCTGCACCCTCAGCATGCCCCTTTAAAACCTGCATGACCCCAAATTAAAAAAAGTGCCGGGAAGGCAGTAGAATTGAACCATCATTTTACTTAAAACTGGACATTGAATACCCCTGCCCTAAAACCCGCAGAAATGAGCCCCAAACCTGAAATGCCCCCCAGTTTTAAAAAAAGTCCCGGGAAAAAGGGTTTCTTTCACCCACCTTTTTTAGTTAAAACTGGCATTGCCCTTAACCTGTCCTTTTACCACAGTATGACAATTAAACCTGTCGACCCACAGTTTAAAAAAAGGGTGCCGGAAAAAGGGTTCTTTAAACCCCTTTTTAGTTTGGGGGACATATATGCCCCTGCCTTTGGCCCACAGATAAGCCCCAAACCTGCATGACTCCCACATTTAAAAAGTCCCAAAAAAAGGATCTTTCAACCATTTTTTTAAGTTTTCAGGGACATAGCCCACCCGGGGTCCGGGAAACGCACATGAGCCCAAACCTGCAGGGCCCCCCAGTTTTAAAAAGGGCCCGGAAAAAAAGGAAAGTCTTTCAACCACCTTGTAGTTTCACTGGACATTGACCATACCTGTCCTGGCCCCCCAGAAATGACCCCTTAAAACCCTGTTTGACCCAACGGAATAACAAAGTGGCACTAGGTTTATTTTGTACAGTGACTGTCTTTTAAGTATTTTTTTGGGGTAACTAAAATTTTTGTTTCAAAAATTTATTTGGGGAAGTTTTTTTTATATTTTTTACTTTATTATTTTTTTCCCTTTTTTTTCAAGTTTTAAAACATAAAAATTTTACACCCCCCCCCGGAAAGGTATTTTTTACACAGTTTTTTTGTTAATTGGGCCGCCCCCACCCCCATAAGTAATAAAAATGTCCTAATACCCCCAAAACACTTCTTATTTGGTGGAAGCTTTTGCCCTCCTGGCTTCTGAGAGTGTTTTCACCCAATCAATTCAAGGGGGTTTTCATTTTTTCCCCCCCAAATCCTTCTTCAGTGATTAGGGACAGATTTTCCTGGAGTTTCAGATGAGGGAAACCCCCCCTGTGCTCCAGCCCCAAAAAAATTTTTAAAGCCTAAAATTTTTGAAATTTTGGTGTCCAGCCCTGGGGGGCCCTTTTTGAAAATACAAAACCTTTCACAGAAACCCTTTTAAAAATCTGTTTTTTTAGAAAAATTTTTGGAAGCTCTCCTGATTGCCCCTAACGGTGAGACCCAGTTTTGCCTTCTTCCACCTGTTAACCGGGGGGTCCTTTCCCCAAAAGGGAAGACTTACAGTGGGGCTTTTGGAAGACCCCCGGGCTAGCGTTGTAAACCCTATTAGCACGCAGCTTCAGCACCCCGGGGGCCGGGGGTTAAGTGGGTGCGGTGTGGGGCCCGGGCTGGGCCCTGTCATCTTTTAAACACGCAATTTAAAAATGCCCTTTTGGCTGAAAACGTCAACAGTCTGCTGCAGCAAGTGGGGAAGGGGCGGAAGTGGGGGTTTAAGCCCTCCACCCTTTTCCCCCAGTACCAGTCAAGACCTGGGTAGCCCCTTCCCCCCTCCGTATAAAATGGGGGAACCAATTGGCTTCACTTGGAAATACTGGGGGGTTAACGCTCCTTTACACCCAGGGGCCCTTTTTTTGGGCTTTTTTTCCTCTTTTTAAAACTCAACGGGAGGAAAAAATTTTGTCTTTTTTTACTTTTTTTGTCCTTGTCCATACTCCATTCCTCCTAAACTAACCCCCAATTGGTAAAGTTTTCCTGTCCCCTTCCCTTGTACAATTAAAGGGGAATTTTTCTCCCAGCTTTTTTTGTAGATTCCCAAGTTTTTTGGGTATTTTAATTTCTAGAAAAAACATTTTTAAAATAGGAGGGAAACCCCCCATGTCTTTTTTTCTTTTTTTTAAAATTGTTTTAAAGGGGTTTGTCTAAATAAAGGGATTGTTTGTTTGGTTAAAGATCATGCAAAAAAAGGGCTTTTGAAATGGGTTTCCTTAACCGTGTCCTACCCTATTCCCCCTTTTTTCTGACAGCCCCATCACCCTTGAGCCACTCTTTACAATTGTGAAGAAAAAATGTCTGTAAAAACCCAAAATTTTTTTTTTTAATTTTTGGGCCTGTAGTATAAAACCCGCATGTCACAGCAAAATTTCCCCCAAAAAATTAAAAACATGCCCCTTTTGGGCCAAATTTTTTACAAAAGGGGAAGAACAAAAGTTGTTAGAAAAAAAATTTTTTTAAAAATAGGACCCGTAGTATTGCTGCATTTAAAAAACGCATGACCCCCCCAAAAATTTTAAAAAATGCTTTTTCAGCCCCTGTTAAAAATTTGTGAAGGGGGGAAATGCCCCCTTGAAGCCACATTTTTTGTTCCAAAGGGCCAGGGTTTTTTGCCCGTATTCACGCAACATAACCCCCAAAAAATTATAAATTTTTTTTCTCACCACAAATTAAAAAATTTTGAGGGGGAGAAATCCACTTTAAAAACCAAAATTTTTTGTTCCAAAGGACCCTGATTATTGCTGTTTTCACACACAACATGACCCCAAAAAATTATAAATATGACTTATCAGCCACTATTAAAAATTTTTTGGAAAGGAAAAAAATTTCCACTTAGAAGGGCCCCAAAATTTTTGTTTCCAAAGGGCCTTTAAATTTTAGTGTATCCCCACAGCAACCCCTGCCTCAAAAAAAATTGGGCAAAGCAAAAAAATTTAAAGATTTAAAATCGTAAATGGAATATGTTGGGGGGAAACCTTGCTGTCTTTTACAGTCTCCCTTTACAGCAAACCAGCAAAATTTAAAAAATTTGGGGAAAAAAGAAAAAAAAATTTCAGTAATAAATGGTCATTTTTAAAAGTTTTCAAGAGGACCATTTCTGTTTGGGAAAGGAATGTAAAAAACCCGGGAAATAAACCCCTGAAACCCCGGGGAATTTGGGGGCCCCAACATCATCAGAGTTCCCCTACCTATTCATCCTTTATGAAAAAATCAAACGACCCCTTATCGTGGAAAAATGAATTTCGTTTGTTTTGTAATGACTCCTCCAGCTTGGGGGGGAAGGGGCCGCTCAGATATGACCTTTGGTGCTGGGCAGGGGCAACCCCCTCTTTGGGGGTGGCGACGAGCCCCGGGCCATTCGTCCCTTTTGGATTCCCAGAAATCTATTGGGGCCCAACACATCCAAAAAAAATCGGTGTTGAGATTTCCAAAAATTCCCTGCACCATGATTTTTAAAACTGGGGCTGTGTGTGTTTTGGGTGTGTGCCCCGCATTGATGGTTGGGGAGGTGGTAAATTAAAAAATTGCCCGAGGTCCCCCCATTAGGCTTTTTGTTTACCTTGCCTGCTACTTGGCACCCACTCTGTCACGGCCGCTGAGGGTTTTTCCCCCCCGTGACATTTTAAGAACGTGAAAACAAACACAAAAAGATGTCTCCAAATTTTTTAAAACAAAAAGCAAAGGGGTCCCCTTTCCTGCATTTTACCTCATTTTTGGGGGGGTTTGGGAAAGGGAAAATGCTGAGTTTTGTTTTTTACCGGGGATCCAGGGGGTGCCACCCAGTAACTGTTGTTCATTTTGAGGCCTTAAACGAGGGGTCATGTTGGAGGAAATGGAGCATCCAAGAAATCATTTTGAGAGAAGGGGCCTTGATTTTCCCAAGCCCCTGGGGGAGAGGGGCACCAGCAAACTGCTCTTTCCCCATCTTCCTTCTCCGCCTCAAATTTTGCGCCCAAACCTCTTTCCAAGGCAGGGACGCCCGGGAACTTCGGGGGTTTTAGGAAACCTCCTCCCCCTCCCCCCTCCGCTTCCTCTGGGACAGCTTCAATAAACCTGACTTGCCTGAGATGATTTCACCCCGGGGAGCTGTTTGGGGCCCCCTTTCCCCTTTGCCCGGGACCCCGAACCATGGGCCCAATGAAGACCGGAAAGAAATTGGGAAAAATTCGGGCCTGTGGATTTGACGGAGGAAAGGTCCGTGTCTGGGATCTATGTCCCTCTCCTCTTCCGTCGCTGGCGGGACCCCGTTGTTTCAGAGGGTTCCCAAAGATCGTTCCAGAACGACAAAGGGGATCGTCCCCCACGACCATTTTGGGGGGGTTCTTCAAAACTGGCAAAGGAAAGGTTTCGGCTCTTTAAACCCGCCTCCACTTTCCGGGGGCCCCAAAAACCCCCGAGGTCCGCACGCTGCCCTTTTCAAGGCCATGTGTCACTTTTATACTGCGTAATGGGAATTTCCTCCCGCCACAATCGCGGATCATGTGGAAAGGGGGGAATTCCAGCGGGGTTTCCAAAGTCAAATGAGACAGTTGACGGGGAGGGCCCGAGCTGACGCTGCAAAGCAGCCCCGGCGGGACGAAGGGAGGGGGGGCGAACGGCGGGAAGTGCGAACCCTTTGACTTTTGGCCTTCCCAGCAGGCAGGGCCCAAATCGGGTAGCCTTTAGAAATTTTCCCGGGGCAAAACCGGTTTTATGACATGTGCCAGCAAGGGGTGGGCTCCAGCCTACCATCTTAAAGGGGAGCCAGCAGATTTCGGGCCCCTTAAACCCCACACCACCTTGCCTGGCACAAGGTTCTTGTAACCCAAACCCCCGCCCCGGTCTCGTTGCGGGGAACCGTCCACAGCTCCTTAACCCGTGTGGGGACGGTCTCCAAGACCCGATTTCGTTCAAC
>JAODAL010070286.1:0-15988 GCA_025379985.1 Phyllomedusa bahiana | reverse complement strand
TCCGCCCCTCTCCTTCAGCCGACAGTTTTCGTTTTTTTTGGGTCATCGGGGGCATTTTAACCTGGTTTTAAATAGTGACGGCGCCGCCTGGGCTCCACCGACCACTGTAACTTGGGCCCTGGGTCATGCTGTGGCACAGGACGGGTTCTAGTCAATGTCCAGTTCAACTAAAATGGTGGTTGAAAGACCCCTTTTTCCGGCACTTTGTAATCTGGGGGTCAGACAGGTTTAAGGGTCATACTGTGGCCCAGGAAGGGACATTTAATATGTCCAGTTCAACTAAAATGGTGGTTGAAAGACTCCTTTTTCTGGCACTTTTTAAACTGTGGGTCAGACAGGTTTAATGGTCATTCTGCGGTACAGGACAGGTATAGTTAGTGTCCAGTTCAACAAAATGGTGGTTGAAGATCCTTTTTGCGGCACTTTTTAAATCTGGGGGTCATGCAGGTTTCGGGCTCATGCTGCGTTCCAGGACAGGGATATTCAATGTCCATTTTCAATAACAGGGATGGTTCAAATCAACTGCCTTCTGGCATTTTTTTAATTTGTGGGTGATGCAGGTTTAAGGGTCATGCTGTTGTACAAGACAGGGATAGTGCATGGTCTGTGACTTTTTTTTCTGTGACTTTTATAACCTAAGTGTGTTGCCTAAGATGTAGCACGTATCCATTTGACTGTTGGGGATGTTAATTTCAGCTTCTCCAGCCTTGTTTGGGTGTAATAATGAAGGTGTTGTTGCTCTCCCATAGACTTTAATGGTAATCGCTCAAAATTTCGATGCCACTATCGAAAAACCTGATCGAGAGCGGCCGACGATCGACTATCGATCGATCTCGATAGCCAACGCAATCGCTCAACACTAATGATCTTCCCTGAGAAATGCTGGTTTACTTTATCACGAGGCCAGAGCATAGTGCCGAACAGAGACCAATCAGGGACAAGCTCCAGGATAAGGTTGCCCTTTTCTCAGGCAGTTAAGAACACACAAAACTATGGAATAATAATAATAATAATAATAATAATAATAATAATAATAATAATAATAATAGGTTATTACAACAATTACAAAAATCCCAAAGTTGGACTACACCTTGAATGACAATCTTCTGAACTTTAGATGGATGGGAAAATGTATTTCATTTTGTTTTGCTTTTTTATTTTATTTATTGTTGACATTTTTAGAAAATTTGGGGTTCATTTGCATTAATTACTAAATAATTAATAATGAAAAAGATTTTAAATGGATTAATTTGAGAAATTATAATTATAGTTATGCTTTAAAATATCCACTGAATGCAGTGCTTAAGTATTATTGAAAAACCCTAGGGTAACCATACCACTGGGGGCCCTGTAGGTAAGGGTCCCACTGTCACCTTAAAGCACCTTTCTAGTTTCTATTAGATTACATATAATTACAGATGATTTCATTGCTTAAAATTACTGATGTATTGTTAAAAAAGAGGGGCCAATATTATGTTCCTGCACATGGACCCTCTCATGTCTACATTCCCTCCTGGAAAATGATATTGTTTATACATTCTTCACATGCAAATATTTTCTTCACTCAAATAAATTTTTCTTTGATGTAGAGTGTACTGCTCTATTAATGCAAGATATATATTTTTTTACCTTTTTAGTTGTATCTCAGTCACGGGACTTGTGAAATTGACAGGTTCTCACAGCTTATAATAATATAAACAATAAGAAATAAGACTGTAAATGTGACATGGTTTAATAGTATCCTGGAGATTGTTAGATTTGGGTCCTATTATATCTAGACTTGTCAACCTTGAACAAAGTAGTCTTAGGTTCTTAAGTAGGTATTCTTACACAGTGTTATAAAATATCATTAGGATCCTAGAAATGAAAGAGCCACAGCACTAATTCAGTTTTGTGATCCCTTTATTCTTTTTTCTTGATATCAGTGTTTTGTGCCATTTGATTGGCAGCATTTACAAAAATACTCATTCACTTAAAATTGGCTTCTGACAAAAAAAAGCACTGTGTGAGTAAAGCTATCAAGAAATGGCCCTAAGGGATTGCTGGCCATGTACTTTCAGTTTACTTTTGCGTACACATTCCATCCTTGGTGGTTGGGCCTTGGATAGGAATCCTACGCAGTCTTATGGTGATTGATTTTGTCGGATGCCAATTATACTTGAGAAAGGGGCTCTAACCTGGTAACCAGCCTTAAAGGGAATGTGTCATCAAAAATGACTTACTGTTTAACTCATATTTTTATGTTCAACACATTTTTTTAAAGAAATTTTGGTTATATATATATTTTTTTTCCATATCACTTTCAATATTTTTTAATAATTCTTGAGTCCTGCAGTTTTCACTTTGGCCACTAAGCCTAATAATAGTCTGATACTTCCTGTTCTGTACAGACAGATTCTCAGTTGTCTGCTCATTATCAGCACAAAGAGGGTCAAACTGAAAGGAGACACCAGTGTGAATAGATAACACAGGATCCACTAGTCACAAGAGGAGATAGTCACAGTTCACCCTTTCACCTCCCTGCACACGGATTTCTTCCCAGGTCACAGAACATGACTAGAAAACTCTCATATAGAAGTCAATGGAACTGAGTCAGTCTTATGTCTCCTATGTGCATGAAGCTACTATAAAGCAACTCTCTGACTGCTGTTAAAGCAGTGAAAACAAGGTCTAGTGGCCAAATTGAAAACTGCAAGACTTAAGAATTATAAAAAAATATTGAAAGTGATCTGAAAAATAAAAAAAAATTCCTAAAAAATGGGTTTAACATAAAAATGGGACTTAAACAATGACTCAGAGATTTATCCTGCCAACTACGCCAAGTGCAAAATGGAATGGATAATGTTGAATGAACAACAAATTAGTTACAGTAAATCATCTTAGTTTTTCACCCATACAGTACTGCTGTATGGTGCTGGCCTACTCTCGTGAAACCAGGGGGCCCATAGCCCCCAGCAAATACTTCCACTTGTTTATTTTACAGACATATCGCCCGCAGGCCAGTTCTTTTGCCATTTTAAACTCTCACAATTGTATGTGCGTTCTTGTTCTTGCCATTTGATTGCTGCACAGCCGGTCAATGAAGTGATGACATCACACCACCTTTGCTGGCTTCTGTCAAGCCCCAAGCTTAAAACACCTGACTTGGGGCCTAAGAAAACAGGGAGGATCACTGGAGGAGTGTGGAAAGGGGTGAGTAATTACAAATGGGGCCTCTAACCAACTGCCTACTGGGGGCCCTCTTAACACCTGGCTACTGGGGCCCCTTGACCTTCTGCTAATGGAGGCTGCTTAACATAACCTACCTACTGGGGCCCCCTATTTACCTACTTGTGGACCCCTATTACCTACACCTAACCTAACTGGGGCCCCTTATCTACTCTACCTCTGGAGGGCCCCTATCTACCAAACTATCTACTGGGGGACTCTATCTAAACTACCTAAGGGGGGTATTTAATCTACCTACCTTACATCTGGGGGATTCTATCTACCTACCTATGGTGGGACTCTATCTGTTAGGAAGATGATAGAAAGTGCTGAGTTTAAACAGTTTGTGTTGTTACGTTGTTAGGAATGAAGTGGTGGCCGAGAGAAGTCATCATGGCAGGAGTCTGGGATTCGAAGGAGTAAGAGAAAAGGGAAACGTGAAGAGCTCATCGACAAGAATCTGTAAACGGGGTGTGGCAGTGGATCCATGGACTCCCGCAAGCGATGGTGCTAAGCCACGCCCAGGGAGCGGAGTCTAAGTAGGTCGGGTTTTCACCAGAGCCCGGGAGGAATGCCTGCGGCGGATTGCTTACAGGTCAATGCGGCGGATTGCTACCCCTGCGGTGACTGCTTGCGGGAGGCAGCCAAGTATAGGTGGTACAGAATCGTTATAGGACAAGCGTCAGTGTCAAAGGACCGGGTGGTAAGGTCAGGGCAGGCGGCAATGGTTTCCGTGAGGTCGTAGGCATAAAGCGAGAAGGTCTCGGTACACAGACATCAGGACGTGACTAAGATAGACGCTTTCTCTGAAGGCAAATAGCACTAAAGATCCAGCAGGAACGTAGCTGGAGCGTTACCAATATATAGGGTCAGTGCCGGCACAATCAAACCAATTACCGGTGCATGGCCCTTTCAATTTAAGGAGTTGGCGCGCAACCCAAGGGAAACGGCGGCGCGCTGGCGCCCGAGCAGATAGGACCGTGGGAAAACAGGGGCTGTGGCTGGGTGAGTGGGACGCCCGGGAGGCACGAGTGACGCCCGCGGCCAGACCGCGGGGCCACGGCGCCACTCGGCCCACACTAGGGGAAAACTGAGGGAATACGAGAGCCGGCCGCAGCCGGACCAATGGCTGTGGGGCACCTTATTACAGTACCCCCCCCCCATTAGGCCTCCCCCTCCTTCTAGATCGGAGAAATTTCCAGCACCAGGTCTCGGTCTCAAAAATATTCTCATGGTCCCAAGATTCCTCCTCCGGACGAATCCCTTCCAGTCAATGAGAAATTGTCTCCCCTAATAGACTTACGGCCAGGATTTCCTTTACAGCAAACAAGTTGGAGGCTTGGCTTTTGGTGGGGAAGGGGGATCTTTCGCGGAAGCGGTTTCGCCATGGCTTCACAAAAGGACATGGAAGGAATTCGGGATCGCTTGGTGGGAGGGAGTGGAGCCTTTTAGGCCACAGGGTTAATAGCTCAAGACCTCGAAATGGCCCCAGGAACGGGGGGGCCCAGCTTGTAGCTGGGAAATTTTAAAACCGAATGTATTTAGCAGACAGCCACACCTTGTCCCCCGGAGCAAAGGTCGGTGCCGGTCTTTTTCCTCTTGTCCGCCTGTCCTTCATGCGGACCGCTGCACGCTGTAGGACTGCCCAAGTCTGTCCCCAGATAGCTGTCATCCCCCGAAAGGGAAACCTCCCTGCGGGAACCTTTGGGGGTTTGGGGCCGGGGGAGGGGTTTGGGCGGGGAGTGGCCCGTAGACCACATAGAAGGGAGAGGCTGGCCCGGACTCCGATTTAAAGGAAAGGTTGTATGAAAACTCCCCCCAGGGAAGTGGGTTTGGACCAATCACCCTTGGGCAGGTGGGGAAAGGAAGTGGCGTAAATAATTTCCGGGACTGGTTAACTCTTTCTACCAGGCCCGTTTGACTGAGGATGGTTTTGCGAGGGGAAGTCCAACTTCACTTGAAAACCGGAAGCAGAGTGCTGCCAAAAAACTTGGACACAAATTGAAACCCCCCGGTTTCCGGACTTGTGTTGGGGGCAGACCGGGCAAAAGGGGAAAAAGGGTTGTTCTCCAAAAAGGGAAGAGGGGTGGCAAAAACGAGGGGCAGATGGTATTTCCGGGAAAAAGGGGAAAAAGGGGGACATTTTAAAAAAATTGGTCGGGGGGGAACCCACCCAAATAAAAGGGTTTTTGCCGGAAAAGAGGGAGGGAGGTCGGGGGGATAAAGGTTCCATGCCAAAGGGTTTTATGGGGGAACGGGGAAGTGGGCGTGGTTGCAGAAAACCAAACCCGGACTGTGGGGGGGTTTTTTTTGGGGCACAAGTGGTGCGGGCCCTTTCCAAAAATTCTCTAGTGCCCTTTGGGGCCTTAGGTTTTGGGCCCCCCAAATTTTTGGGAAAACGCGGGGGGTTTCAGCTGAAAATGGACCTTTTTTGGGGGAAACCTGGATGTTCCCCTACCAACGACCCAGGGGCCTCATTTGGGGACTCTTCTCCGAAAGGGCCCGGGCTTTACTTTCGTTTTGCCTGGAGGTATCTGTTGGAGGCGGGGAGCCGGGGCCCCAAACGTTTCCGGGGGGGGTTTAAGTACTGGGGGCCCGGGGCTCCTCCCCAATGACATCTGATGCGCGAGAGAGGGGCATGGTTTAATGTTTTTCCCCCCCGGGGGCGAAGGGGAATCCGGAAGTAAAAACCGAGAAAAAAAAAGAGACCCGGGGCTTGTCGGGGGTTGGGCCCGGCTAAAGGACTGGGGGTATTGGGGATTCTTTTTGGTCGGGTTTTACACACTCAAAACGGATGCGTCCCTAACCCCCCAAGGGGGATGAGGGCCAAATTTCCCCCAAAGGGGGCCTTTTGGGATGGCGAGCAGCCCCCGGTCCCCGATGGCAAAAATTCTTCTGGGAGGCGAAAAAGTTTTGGAAAAGGGAACCCCCCAAGTTAGTGTTTTCCCCTTTTTAGGCCCCCTTTTTGAGTGGGAACTGCCCGGAAACCCACGTAAAAAGCATCCCCCTTCCCGAAAAAGGTTTTGGGAAAACCCGGACGAGAAAAAAAGGGGGGGAAACCCAGAGGGAAAGCTTTTTTTAAATTTGGAAAGGAGGTCTCTCCCCCTTTTTGGGTCCAAAAAATTCTTGGATTGGCCTTTTCTTAGCCCGAGCCACGATGGGAGCCCCCAAAGGTAGAAAAGGGGGGAAAATAAACTGCCGGTAGTATTTGGGGCAAACCCCGAAAAAAGGTTGTTTTTGGCCCCGGAAAAGTCCAACACCGGGTTTTTCGGGGCCACTTTTTAGAAAAAGCCAAAAAAATTGGGTTTAAAAGGGGCCCATTTCGCAACCCCTTGTGGGGGGAGTCGTTTTAAAACCCCAGGAAGGGGAAAAACTGGCCCGATGGAACAAGCACTTCCCCAGCGGGCTTTTAAAAGGGGTGATTGTTTTTGCAGGGCGTCCCCAAAAAATTGGGGGCCCCTGAGTCCCGATGGGTGGGTTTGGTCGGAGAAAAAGGATCAGGATATCATCCAGGTAAACCGAGGACGCAGGTGAAAAGTATTTTTCCCTTTTAAAAAAAAGGGAAAAAAATAAATTGAAAAACTCCTAAAAGACCCCCCGGAAAGCCTTCCCAAGCCCAAAAAGGCTTTAAACAAATTTTCCCAAAGTGCCGCCCCGGGTTTTGGGAAGGGCCCGCTTCCACTTTTTTCCCCTTTTTCGAATCCCCTAGAGGTTAAAAAGCCCCGGGGAAAGACCCAGTTAGAAAAACACCCTGGCTCCCCGGAGTGGTCGAAGAGCTCGGAGATCAGCGGTAGAGGATACGGTTCTTTACTTTTTTTTTTGGTATTAAAAGTCCGGTAACCCGGGTTTTTGGCAAGGGGGGTTTAAGTTTTGGTTTTTTTCGGGGGGCAGAAGAAAAATCCAAAAGGTTGGGCCGGGTTAAAGGGGGATTTTGGGATGAATCCCTTCGGTAATTTCCCTTCCGGATGTGGGCCCGACAGGGGCCGGGGGTTCGGGGGCACAGACAGAGGTTTCCCCTTTTTTCCCCCAGGGGGGGGCTCGTCCCGGGGAGGAGATCTATGGGGCAAATATACGGAGGGGAGGAGGGGGAAAGAGTTTTGGCCCCTGTTCTCAGGGGAAACCCCTCAGCAAAGCCCGGGTTTAATTCTGTGGGCAGGACCGGGCCCAAAGGGCCCCCAAACCCCAATTTCAAGCCCTTGGTGGTGCGCACGGGGCGGGGGAGCACCCCCAAACAGCGTTTTCCGTCGGGTTCCGGGCCCCCCGGAAAAACCCTTTCGCCCATCCTCCAAGGTCCCCCATAGGGGCATGACGTTGCAGCCAGGGGGAAAGCCCCAAAAAGAATCCCCGAAGAAGAACGAGAGACCCACATAGAACGAGAAAATCTTCTTTATGCGGGCCCCCCCTCCCATAAAGGGATCCCGGCTCAGTTTGTACTGGTGGAATCGTTAAAGAGCTCCCCGCTGACCGGAGGAAAGGATCACAGGGTTCTCTGGGCGGAACCCCCCGGGGAGGCAAATAGGGGGGAAACCAGGGGGGAAAGGAATAAATTTTTCCCGGCGGGACCCAGGGGTTCCAAGGAGGCGGGGAACAAAACCCCATGTTTCCCGAACTGGGGGGGGGGAGAACCCCCTTGGCACCGGTTTAAAAATGGAGAGGGGGAAATTTTTCACCCGGGGGACCCTCCCCCCATGTTCCTAGGTGCAAAGGGTCCCCCGGATGCTGGGGTGGAAAAAAGGACGGGCCCCCGACGGGGAAATTTCCCTTTGGGTGGCAAAAAGAGACAAGATTCTGGTCGACGGCCGGGGGGAAACCGTTTTTGCTCCGTCAAATGGGATTTTGTAAACCCTTTGTTTAGGTTCCTCGGAGGATGGTGCGGAAGGGGCAGAGGAGGCCCTGGAAAGACGGAGCCAGAGAGACAAACGGGCCCGGGGCCGAACCAACTCTCGCTTTGGGGATCTCTTCCTGTCGCTCGGTGAAACGAATTTTTCAATCCCGGGGGCCAAGTGAATTAGGTTACTCAGAAAGGAAGGAAAATCGCTTTCCGCCAGAAATCCCTTTAAATCTGCTGGATAGACCCTTCTTGAAAAATGGTTTTCAGGGGCGGCGTCAAATTTTCCCGGGAAACTCTGAGGCCAGGGTACGGAACTGGACCGCGTAGTCACCCAAAAGGGGAACCCCCCTTGGGGGGATTCAAGGGGCGCGGTTTCCGTGAAGAGGCCGTGTGCGGGTTCTTCCAAAAACGTGCGAAATTTTCCCCCAGGAAGGTCTGCAGATTGGTTGTCAAGGGTCGCTCCTATTCCCCGAGTGGGTAGCCCCGGCTAAGGCCTTCCTAGAAAACAGAAGACCACAAACCCCCACCTTGAAACGTTCAGTCGGGAATTGGTTGGCCCTTTGTTTCCACATGATGGAAGTTGTTTTAATGAAACCCCGGCACTGCTTAGGGGGCCCCCCAAATTTTTTTCGGTATTGGTAGCCCGGGCTTGGGGCCCCTAATTTTTGGACGGGGAAAAGCTGACGGAAAGGGGCAAAAGGGAAACCCATGGTGATGCCGGGGGTTTCTGGGCCAGGAACTGCTTTCAACCCAAAAGGGGGGGGGGGGGGGGGTTTTTTAAACTAATTCTTTTCTGGCTTTGGCTGCGCAATCTGCGGGGACTGCTGGGCAACGATGTGCAAGGGTCCACGTCGGGGGGCAAAGGGGACCTCGGTGGGATCCTTGGCTGGATCTTACTGTAACGAGTGTGGTAGTGGATCCACTGGACCCCCGCAAGCGATGGTGTAAGTCACGCCAGGGAGCGGAGTCTAAGTAGGTCCGGTTTTCACCAGAGCCCGCCGCAAAGCAGGATGGACTTGCTGCGGCGGATTGCTACATGGTCGCTACCCCTGACGTGACTTGCTTGCGGAGGCAGCCGAAGTATAGCGTGGTACAGAATCGTAAGACAAGCTTGTAGTCGGGGACAGGCGGTAAGGTCAGGGCAGGCAGCAAAGGTTCGTGGTCGTAGGACGTAAGCGAGAAGGTTCGGTACATGGAAATCAGGACGAGACTCAGATAGATGCTTTCTCTGAAGGCAAACTAGCACTAAAGATCCAGCGGGGACGTGCTGGAGGCGTTACCAATATATAGGGTCAGTGCCCGGCAAACAACCAATTACCGGCGCACTGGCCCTTTAAATTTAAGAGAGTCGGCGCGCGCGCGCCCTAAGCTACGGGGACGCACGCACCCGATGGCAGAAGCCCACGTTGAAACAGGAGCGTGGCTGGGTGAGTGGGACGCCACGGCTCCACTCGTCCCCGCACTAGGGGAAAGTGAGGGAATACAAGAGCTCCCGCAGCCCGGACCAAGGGCTGCGGGGCTCCTTATTACAACATCACCTGTGAGTAAATGTAACTGCACTGTCTGCAGAGCACCTTTGTACACTTGTTTCTACCACTATATGGTCACTGTATGGAGGTAATATACAGTCAGAAGAGCCTGTTTATGCTGGTATCTATCACTAGATGGTCACTGTATGGTGGATACACAGTCTGCAGAGCCTGAGTACACTTGTTTCTACCACTATATGGTCACTGTATGGAGGTAATATACAGTCTGCAGAGTCTGTATAGACTGCTATCTACCACTATATGGTCATTGTATGGATGCAATATAGAATCTGCAGATCCTGTATACACTGGTACGTACCACTATATGGTCACTGTATTGAGATAATATATAGCCACAGAGTCTCTAAACACTGGTATCCATCACTATATGGTCACTGTTTGGTGGTAATAAACAGTCTGCAGAGTCTGTATACACTGCTATCTACCACTATATGGTTAACGTATGGAGGTAATATACAATTTGCATAACCTGTGTACAACCTGGACAACATCAACATTATTTTGGAATTACTTCCAGGGTTATATAAAGAATCCTTACTGTCAGTTTTATATAACTTTTTGAAACTCTCATACACAGAGTTTCAAAACTTATGCTATAGAAAAAGTCACCTTGGGCAAACGGGGAGGAAATTTAATTAACAAACTTAAAGATCGTGAGGCCTTTTGGATTTACCATCTAAATACTAATGCTCCCATGGGTCTGAATTTGCGCAGTGAGCTTTTGTTTCATTATTAGTTCACTGGGCTTGCTATATACTCTATATCCCGTGTCTTGTGTTTTTGGCTAAAATTCTGTAGTCTTTGTAGCCCTTGTTGTTCCTGTCTTTTAAATATGATTTCTTTTTACATTCTCTTCACTTGTTGTCCTGTGTGGGATGGCCGATCGGTGCGTTTTCCTGCTGCCGGTTGTGTGTACATTCCTGCTCTGGAGTCGGGGATGCGGTAGTTTGGTCTCGGCTACTACGTCAGCGACTCCGCCCCCTTGGGGTGTGTCTTCGTGGTAAGCCGGGTACCGGCACGTGTGGCTCGGCGTTCCGGAAGTCGGGATGGCGCATGCGCGGCTGGGAGACGCGCCGATCGGATCATCCTTCACACAGGTGAGTTTTATCATCACATGGTATATATATGTATGTTGTTCATATGGCTGTTGTGCTACGACTAAGGGTTATTTGAAACCTGAAACGCGTCAGCGTCTGCAGCCACCATGTTTTGGCTTGTTATGTCTCCACTTACTTTTTAATAATAAAGGCGATCCTTGCATTTTCTACCGGAGCTGCTGGCAATCTTCTTTTCCTGTCAGTTTTATATACCTGTATCTATGGGGCTGGAGCTTCAAAATACATTGATCTGCATCTATTGAGACAGGATTAGACCTGTCTTTATCCCTCACTCAAATACAGAAACCCTTTGTATAACAAAAAAATAATCAAGGTTGGCTATATTTTCCTGCTGGTTTTCTGTTAACATCAAGCAGTGCAATATGAATAAAAATACTGAAATATTGTCATTGTCAATGAAATATTGCCAAACAAAAGCTTATCTGTGTGAAAAATGGATGCAAAATCGCCCAAAAAATACTCAGTTCATGCTTATCAATATCTAAGCCACACTCCAAGTTTTTGTAATGGCCTTTACTAGAATTTATTCTCTAGATTTTAGAAAATAAATAGTCAGGCACCTAGTACAAAAGTCATAATTGTATTTTTACTGATACTGCCTTCTCAGTGTCGGTATGCAGAAAGCCTAATGCTGCTGCCGCTAATGGTCCTGGTTATTATACTTGGAGACAGTACCTACAGTAGAATTTTATTCTGTATATTTTTGTACTGCTAATTCTGTAGTTGCTCTCCATTTTATTCTAGCAGCTCTAGTTTTCAGACGTCATTACTTGCTGTTCTTATGATTAGGTGTCCTGGACCGGCATGGCCGTGGCACCTAACTCAGCACAACTTTCAGCCAGTTATCTCAAGCGAGGACGAAGGATTTAGCAGCTGTTGCTTCCGGAGGTGAGTGCTGCTTTGGGCACACACAGACACTCCATGTGGCTTCTATTATAAAGCACTATCTGTCCATACCTCTATAGCCGCTGAGTTCCCTGCATCTTTACACCTGATCCTCTCAGCGCCTGCTTACTTGGGGAATAGACTACACGCTAGCCTGCTCGTTTCCAGTATGTGACAGTATGTATGAAATGGTTCAAGACTCTGGTATACTTTTCTCACTTACTTTCTGGCAAACCCACCATCTTCATCCCTCTGCATAGTTACATTGATTTAGTTCTGCTAAAACACAATCACCTTGTGGCTGGCTACAGCTCATACGCCCCGCTATTAAAGCTTCATCCAGGCTGCCTTTAGAGAACGTGAGGAGTATTGTGGATGATACACAATAATCCCATTGTTAATGGGAATTAATTATTTTCTTTTTATTGGAAAAGTTCATTTGGTATAAATCCAGTTGGGTAGGTCCAAGGATCTGGAACGGATTAATGACTTATACCAAAGTACCACTGTACTTAGAATTTTGATGAATTTTAGCAAATGTAAACAAAGCAATGCTGAGCTGAGAGAGAGAGAGACACAGCCAGAGCACAGAGCCGTGCATAAGGGATATTGTGAAATGTTCACTGAAATAATCAAACTACAACTAGTGGATTCTGTATACAAACGACAACAGCTTTCTCCACAGCAGCTTGAAAGCTTCTTCATGTTCTCTGTCATCAGATAAAGCAGGGATCTACTCAGATAATCACACTACAACTAGTGGATTCTGTATACAAAACACAACATATTTCTACCCGGTGCCTTGAAAGCTTCTTCAGCTCCCTTTCATCAGATAAGAAGTGTGCTCTGCGCAAGCCTGGCAAGCAGCTCTTGTCACTCTTCCTGGTCGTATCTAATGCAAGCTTTTAAGTAACTAAGGGCAGGTAAGGCAGCCTGTAGTGCTCTCAGGCTGCAATTTTTTTAATCACATATATTTAGAAAAGTGATTAAATACCCATTTTGGAGGATCCCACGTCAACATTACATCGTGGCAAAACCCCTTTAATGTTGTTGTTAGTGATAAAGATCCACACTGTAGGAGAAGACAGTGGTCTCTGAGAGAAAATATGGTGGCTGTAGAAAAAAATATCACATAATCTTTGGTTGACAGAAAAAAGATTATATTGCCACCGCTGCTCATCAAATTTGGTTTGAGGAAACAATATGTAATGTCATTGAAGAGAGATGGAAATTTTTCTGCGCTGAGCATGGAGAAAGCAAAGGTATATTCAATGGACTGCAAATTTGGGAATTCGTGAAAGATCAGCTTTTCCAAGGTTTAATGGACAACTTTGAGACGTGTGTGGTCATTGTTTTGTATGGTTGTAAAAAATTTCCTTAGGAACTATAAGACCTCTAACTATGGTAAACTTGTGGAAAATATGCTCACTTTTTTGTCCTCTTGGTTGTAAAATAAGCATCAAATTATATTACTTCGCAGTCATTTTGATGGATTTCTAGATTGCCTTAGTGATATCAATGACAAACAAGGTAAGGGATTTTGCCAGGAGATACAGTATTTAACATGGAAGAATGGAAATTTGGACAGTGGGATACACATAGGATAGCTGACTATCTAATAATTTCCCAGGAATATCCCATCACAGGACATTACAGAAATGTGGTGTCTCAATGAAGAAATTTTTGTTTTGTTGTTTGTTTTTAAGGCTTCTTGGAATTTATCTTTGCATCCTCAGCTTTTGATTGGCATTTATTACATGTATAATACAATATGTATAAATTTACAAATACAAACGTCATGTCTTGATAAGAAGACCTGAAAGAGAAAAACTAATGTCATTTTCAGAATCTGTGACCCCAAAATACTCCAAAAGGCTCTAATATCTCAGTCACCAAACATTGCGTTCACAAGTGTTATCTGAACATTTGGCCAACTGTTAGGGTATGTTCACACAGCAATATGCCTGAATTATGCCTCGCAAATATGGTAATTCATAGCTCTCATTGTGAGCTATAATTATCTGCCGTCTTCCCTGGTATACAATATGAAAAGTGAATGTCAAAGGGAGCGCTTCAGAAGTACACGTTGGCCAGCGCATCTTCTGAAGCAACAGGCGTATTGCAGGCGTATTGCAGCATGCAGAGTACGTGCCGAAATATGTCTGCAATATGCTGTGTAAACATACCCTTGCAGTGCTGCTGGATATAACTAGACAACTCAACATGGCTTTGATTCAGTGATATCATCAGGCTTTTTTCTCCTATAAGGGTAAATGCACAAATATGCTGCAGATTTTCCATACCAAATACCCACAAAATCTACAATAAAATCTGCAAACAATCTTATTGCTGCAGAGTTCGCTGAAAATGAAGTGCAGGTTTGCAAGTGCAGACTCTGAATGAGTTTTTATCCTTACCTTGTCAGGAAATTGGCAACAAAAGCCAGAGTAGCAAATCCACATGAAATGAAATCCACACCAATAAAAAAAAAATAAACAATGACTCTCTTAAAGGGGTTTTGCCACGATGTAATGTTGACGTGGACTCCTCCCAAATGGGTATTTAATCACTTTTCTAAATACATGTAATTACAAAAAGTGAAGCCTCTGAGAGCTACAGCCTTCCTTACATGCCCTTAGTTACTTAAAAGTTTACATTAGACACGACCAACAGCTGACAGGAGCTGATCTGGCCGCACTTGCATTGTCTGCACTCCTTATCTGACGGCTATGTCTACACTGCAGTGGACAAAAAACGACCTGAAAACGAATTACTAAAAACGTTCATGAAACTGAGTTTTCTGTCCACTGCCTGTCAAAAGCAGCTGAAAAAGCGGCCGTTTTTGCCGCAATTTGCGCTTTTTACCTGCGTTTTTTGCTTGTCTTCAGGCCTGTTTTTTAATGTCTGCATAAATTAAGCAATTGGATGTAACTCCACCCTACAAAATGGGATATAAAGCACATTACTACATTTATATGTCATCTTGTAGTCGTTTAACGGATCTTGGCGCTAATAAAGTGTGAGACAGTGACAGGCGACGTTATGGAAGGAAGATATGTTTCCCCTAGAATGCTCTCATATGTGACTATAGGGTGCGCATGGACAGATGCGTGTCACCGAGTGGCCTGGACTCGGTGAAGGGAGAGCCGACAGTCTTGTGTGTCAGTAGCACTATGTTGCTCACGTGTAGTAGAAGCGGTTCCAATCCGCTTGTGTCCGGGTCGGCTTTTCCTGGAGTGGTCAAAGAGCAAGGTGGGTTGCCACTCCCACGCCCCAGGTGAGGCGGCGCTCAGGCCTATAAAGCCTGGGTCTGCAGGCCTGTCATGGCTGCTAGTGGAATGCTACAAGCCACATGGTAAGCAGCCCTGTTACTGTGTATACTGGTCTCTGTACAAGAGGCACTGAGTGTGTCTCTGGTGTAGTCAGGGCCGTTATTGTTAGAGCTCAGCCGAGCAGGATTTTATTTTGCATGTTTTGCCTGACATTAGGGCTGTGTTATTTTGTTGCCATTCTAATAAACCCAGGCATAGCCTGGACTTGGACTTTTTATGCTGTGTCCCTGTCTCTGTCTGCCAAAGCCCAGGCTGCTACCTGAACGTTGAGGCTAACCCCCCACATATGGTGCTTCGGATGCGAGCATAGCAGAGACATACACGCGTTTAATGGACCTTTTCTGCAATTGTTGCTAAGGGCAACAGCCGGTGTAAAAGTGCTTGGATAACGCTCAACTCTATGTCCTGGGTGAAAGCTGCAGCTGCACAGCAATCAGAGACCGCCAGGATGGATGAACTTTTAAAACAGCTTATCCAGGCAAACAGTAGCCTTCAGCTGATGACAGCGAACCAGCAGAAGGTGCATGAGGAGGCCATGAGGGCCCAAGCCGAAACCAATGCCCTGCTCATAGAAGCGAACCGTCTCGCCTTAAAGGAGCAGCAACACATTAATAAGCAGCTCCAAGAGCAGGTCCTGGCTGTGGCGCAAAATGTGCAGAGAACGCCAAGCTCGCTTACCACCACCCGTGCTGCCGTGCAGTCTTCCCTGCAGAAAATGACGCGTACAGATGACGTTGAGGCCTACCTACGGGTCTTTGAAAGAGTGGCCGAGCAAGAGAAGCTACCGATGGCTCAGTGGGCTGAAGTGCTGGCGCCTTTCCTAACTGGGGAACCGCAGAAGGCGTATTTCGACCTCAGTGAGCAAGACGCCAAGGACTATCTGAAGTTAAAAGGCGAGATCCTGGCTCGCTTGGGAGTCAACACGAATGTGCAAGCCCGACGGGTGCACAACTGGACTTTTTCTGACCATCTTCCTGCGCGCTCTCAGATGTACGACCTGATTCACTTGGTGAAAAAATGGACATCCCCAGGGTTACCCCTGCGCAAAAAGGGGGAAAGTTGTCT
>JAODAL010070285.1:0-15988 GCA_025379985.1 Phyllomedusa bahiana | reverse complement strand
TTCGCTTAGAAAACTGAGAGGAGAGATAACGTCACACATGAGTGCAAATTAGCTCTGGCCTTTGGTTATGGTACTCGATTGCTGTTTCAAGACTCCATGTTCCTTTTGCATGAATATAAGGATGGATAAATCTGCCGGCTGAATTCATGCCGTTCTTCTTTTTCTCTTTTCTTTTCATCCAAAAGAGAGGTGAGGAATGAAGATTTCCTTATATCTCTTAATTATGGTTCAAACCCTAGTCTTAAAAAAAATCAGCTCTGCCACCACAACTATCATGTAGGACCCACTTTAAATATGTGACTATAAAGCACATAGAGCACACAGTCCAGGACACATAAAACAGGACCTTGCTTTCCCTATGGATGTATTTATACTGGATGAAAATGTAGTGGATTCTCTTCAGTTTAAAATCCACAGCATTTCCACGGGTAAATCTACAGTGGCAAGTCTGCTCCAAGTCATGTGGATTTTGGTTACGTATTTGTCGATTTTAGTGCTATGTAAAAAAAAATGAATAAATCACCAACGAATCAATGTGGTACAAATCTGCACCACAGAGGCTTTCACAGATTCCCGGCTATTCTCCCTGTGGACTTTGAAACAATACTGAGTTTCTCCTTCTTTGTTTGGTCTGGGAATATGTCCCACTGGACTTGAAGTTGCAGTTTTTACTTATCATCCTGCCAGATTTTCTTTATATCAAAATGCTTATACATATAGCTCCCCTCAATTACATCTGATTTTGGGTATTGGTTTTCACTTCTTTTTTCTTTTTCTCTTCTCTTTTCTTTTCCATTTCTCTTCCCTCCACCCCCTCATTCCCCCTTTTTTTTTGCCCTTCCTCTTTTTTCAACAGCGGTCTCGAGTTGTCTTTCCTCATTGCCCAATACCTTTTCCTCCCGTTAGTGGTCTGGCTCTGGCTCCTATGTATACACTCTTTTATGAGTGCCCAGGAGCTGTCAAGTAATAAGTCCATCTTTGTATTCATGTCACCCTTTTCCAGGACTTACTGCCCTGGTACAAGTGTGTGAGTTTACCCACAATATTGTATATTCTACACATGTTACTTGTTTGTTGTCCTTAATGCCTTATGTCCTGTCTCGTCATCATGAGATCTCTTATTTCACTACATTATTATTATTGGACAGCGCTGTGTGTTTCAAATGATGCTTTATGATGGCTAAGCTAGTCTCACTGAAAATCAAAGGCCTCAATTTCAATGTTAAAAGAAAGCTTTCGCTTACAGAGCTCAAATCACTCAATGCGGAAATTGCTTTCTTGCAGGTAACACATTTTAACAAATTGGGTAACTTTTCATTTGTAAAGGGTTTATCTCTGCAAGCCTATGGGGCATCACGGCGTCCCTAATAAAACATGAGGCTACGACCAACCAGGACACTCACCACCAAGTATGTCCCTGTTAGATCCGTCTCACACCCTGTCTGGGTGTACCAGCTTCGGCTGTGCAAACGAGAGAGAGGCTGCGGATGATGCGTGCACGGAGGTTAGGTGGTGAGTGTCCTGGTTGGTCGGTAGCCTCATGTTTTACTAGGGAAGCCGGTCTCATCTATACCAGGTACTCTATATGTCTTAACCCTGCTTTCTGTACAACTTATACCTTGCTATCATTATTATTTCTTCTTTTCCTTGGTCTACCTTTTTGTTCCCAATTGTCCCCTGATGCGATCAGAAGTTTGTTTATGTGGCTTGTCGAAACATGTAGGGATGGGACCATAGGTATGTATAGGGTTAAGTGTTAACAGATTGCAGACAGGAATGCCCTTTTCGGGACGACTACCCTGTTGTTTCTAGGTAAGGGTTTAATAGAATTTCTAGGGCCATATAGGTGCTTTATGTCATTGGTCCCGGGATTTGTGTGTTATTTTTCCGTTTTCTATGAGAGACTTCTATTGCTAGATTAAAATTTCAGAATTTTATCATGTTTGAATAAAAGTTATATTTTAGGAAATTTTTTCCTCTTTTATGCCTTTGTTAATGTATATGGGTCAAGAGGTGTTCTCTATTTCTCTTAGCTACAATTTTGCTGGGAGTGTGTTGTCTACCTGTCAATGAGTACTTACCACTTTATGCAATCTATATACACCTAATACATCCCAGATCCGATTTCTCAATGGGGTTTTTCATAAACTTTCACGCAACCCCCTTCTATGTTAATAGTAGGTGGGGACTTTAATACAGCTTTTTCTGAAACAATGGACAGACTATATGTTGGGATAGATCTGCAGATCCTTCGCAAGCCAGATTATCTAAGGAATTTCGGGATTTTGTCCAAAAATATTCATTGTTCGATTTATGATGAATAACTCATCCATGGGAGCATGAGTTTTCCTTTTTCTCTACCCCCCCATGCTTTGCACTCTAGGATTGATTATTTTTGGGCAATATTCCCACGTTGAGGAGAATGGTAGATGCGACACTTGGTCCAATAACGTGGTCCGATCATGCCCCGGTAATTTTAACCATAAGGAAGGACACAGTGCCAGTTCACAACTGTCATTGGTGCTTAAATTAAAGCCTTATCAAAAATCTCCACACCAGAAAGGAGTTACGCCAACACATTGGGTATTATTTTACCACCAATGAGCGCAGGGTCTCTGCTCTGGTAACTCTTTGGGAGGTCCATAAAGCCATGATTAGGGGTTATTGTATTTCTATTAGTTCTAGAATTAAGAAGACTAAGCCCGTACAAGAGAAAACTGTGCACTCTTAACTTACAATGCTAGACAATACCCGGTTAAGTAAGCCATCTAGAACTACTCTTAGGAAAATAGTGAATATCCATTCACAACTTAGAGTTCTAGCAGTTGGAAGGAGAGAAAGATTGCTACTCTATACCAGGCAGTGTTACTATGAGAGAGGCAATAAGGCCCACTTATTGTTGGCTAAGCAATTTAAGGTTCCCCTTTTCCCTCCTCCCCTGCTTTCAACAACCCTATACCAAAACCAGAAAAAATCTTCCTAATTTTACTTTGGTATTTTTACGAACCCCCGCCCGAAAATTATAAATTAAGGGGCTAAAGCGACCAGCCATATGGCTACCACAGGTAGGATTTGTGGTGAACTGTCAGGGAGGGGATAATACATGGCGAGTTTTTGACGTTATTGATGTAGTCAATAAACAGGGTCAATCAGCGTTAATACTAAGTTTAGACACTGAAAAAGCATTTGGCCGTCTTAATTGGTCATATATGTTTTCACTTTTGAAACATTTTGGTATATCAGGCCCTTTCCTCCACTCCCTTATCAACTTGTATTCCAATCCAACTACTATTCACTTACAGCATAGTATTTCTACTTTAATTAACATATTCATTGGTACCCGCCATGGTTGCTCCTTGTCTCTGTTAATATTTTTTGAACAGCTCAGGACTGTCATTCTCCTCAGCGCCTCAATTTATGGAGTTATGGTCCGGGACTGTGAATTTAAATTATCACTTTTTGCCGATGATATATTACTTACCTTATCCAACCCTCACATCACTTTGCCAAGTCTGCATGCTCTCTTTGGTGATTTTTTTTACATTTCTGGTTATAACATAAATAGGGCACTGTCAGTATACAGACAGATCAACTTTTATCTCTCCAATCGAATTATGAATATCACTGGAAAGAGGTCTTCCTCAAATATCTTGGAGTTCACAGTGGACCCTACTTGCCATTCTATAGTCAATATTTTCCAAACTGTGTTTGGAAATTGAAAATTTATTACAAAGATGGAAACCGCTGCCTTTATCATTGTTGGGTAGATTAGCAGCCATAAAGATGACGCAGCTGCCCAAGATCCTATATTTGTTTAAAACTCTCCTGGTAGCCGTTCCTCTTGAAAACCTCAGAGCCCTGCAGGCTTCCTTCTTCAGATTTACAAGAGACATAAGGGGGCCAGGTCTGTATTGCTGGCAGGTAAATATAATGAAGGCTTCGCAGTTCCACACATTATTAAATATTATTGGGCCACCCACCTGAGAGGGATTCATTCATGGTCATCTCTTTTCGCTTTTTCACAATCGGCTGAAATTCCTTTTTGTGGTCAGGGATATCTATACAGTCAGACGCTACTTTTTTTGGGTCCCAAATGACTCTAATAGGGAGTTTGGGGGGAAAGTGTGCTAAGAAATTTTTTTTTGTGATCAAAAGATTGTTATGGTATCTCTTCTATTTAATCCCCTGATGCCGGGTTTTCGTGTAACCTTAAAATGAAACCGGGGTTTGGACAGTAAATCTTTTAGTTTTGGTTGCCCTTTAATAGATTATAAAACTTTATTGCCTTTTCTTTCCTTTGGGAAAGAATGTTTTTTTTTACCAGTTTTCATGTTCCCAATTCATATAAACAATTTTAAACTTTTTATGCAACTTTCCCCTTTTGTTCAGATGACTGGGTTTGAACATACGTGCCCCAAAGAAAAAAAGGATCACCCTTGAAATTTTTTATTTTTTTTTTTAATTTCACCCGGGGACCCAGATTTTTTGAATAAGCAGGGGTTGTATGGGGGAATGGGGAGTTTTGGGGTGGGCCCGATACCTTGGGTTTTGTGGGGGGCTCATCTAAAACCCGTGAAGCCCTTTTCCTCATTGTCCAAAAAAAAAAAGAATATAAAATAATGTCCCTTTGGTATCAAAACCCGAAATTTAAACTACATAGATTTAAATAAAAGTATAACCGGATTATGCTGGAGCCCGTGGTGTTTCCCCCAACGGCATTTTCAACCACATTTTATGGATTTGGGCCCGTTTGGGCACTCAGGTGCGTACTTTAACCCAGGATGTGATTGGGAGTCCTGGACCCACTATTTTGTTGGTTAATTTTTTCCCTTGGGCAAAAATAAAAAAAATTTAAAAAAGGGGAAAATGGTTCACATTCTAAGGCTGAAAGGTTTTTTTGTTCTAAAAGTCATTGGAGAAGAAAGGGAACCCTCCAACTTTGATATCCTTAATTCGACTGCAAATTCAGCAGAGTTATGGAACACCTTACTGCTGTCTTACATAATTCCCTAGAGAAGTTTGAGGCAATATGGTCATTATTGTCACGGTTTTCCCCGCAGCCAGGGGTCGGGCTAAAGGGCGCACCCGTGTCTGCCCCGTGCTCCCCTCCCCCCGGGGGGACGATTAGCCCCCGGGGCCCCCGCAGGTGGGGCCCTTTGGGGTGCTCGCCCCCCAGGTGCGCCCAAACTTACCCTGCCGCGCAATGTGTCCTACGGTTTCCTCTGCGGTTTGGCCGGGTGCTTGGGCCCGGCCCCCTAGCCGCGCGCGGGTTTACTTCCTAAAAATTTAAAAAAGGGCCAGCGCACAGTAATTGGTTTTTGGGAACGCTAACCCTTTTAAAAGGGTTTCCCCCCCCGCACCGGCATTTTCCTTGCCGGATCTAGTGCCTTACGGGCCCCCTAGAGAAAGCGGTTCCTGTATTTTTTCCCGGGTTTTTAACCTTTGTACCGAACCTTTAAACGCACCCCTTTTCTTGACGAAATTTCGCCCCCCCTGCCCCTAAACCCCCTGCCTGTCCCCGCACGCCTAGGGTCACACGTTTTTGGAAAACCCGAAACGCCTTGGCGGGCCGCCGCAACCCGTCACCCCAAAGTGGGGCACCTGGTTTTTCTCCCCCCAAAGAAAAGCCCCATCCCTTTTTTGCGGCGGGCTCGGGGTAAAAAGGGGGGGTCTATTTTAGACTCCGCCCCCGGTACGGCTTACCCCCACCGTTTTGGGGTGGTCCACGGATCCATACCGGGCATCCGAAAACAGTTAGACCCGGGCCATGGATCCCGCCAAGGTGCCTCACCCAGTATTGCGGATCTAAATTCCCTTTTGTCGCTCAGCAGTCCAGCAGTTTGGGCCCCAACAACCCCAAAGCGTTGGACCCAGCTTTCCGAAAAAGGTTTCAAACAGCTCCTCAGGGTCGCAGCACGCCCCCCTTCTGCCAGGGGTTTTTCCCCCAAACCCTCTTTTTCCGCTGGCTTCGGTGGGTCCCAAGCTGCACCCCCTCTACCTTCAAAGTTAAAGGGGGAAACCCCCAACCCTTTGCGGGGGTTTCATCACCCAGTGCCCCCATGCACGTCGGTTGGGGCCCCGATCTTTCCCTAAACGGAACAAAAGGGGAAAATTGGCTTTCGTGGTCAGCCTATTTCTCGGGGAAAGGGCTTGGCTTGGGAAAACTCCCCTCTGGGACGGGAAAGACCCCGTGACCGCAAAATAAAAGGCCCTTTCCCCCCAAAAATTTTCGTAGCGTCTTCGGGGGAAACCCGGGCATCTGCATCGTCAGTAAAGGACAGCACTCCCTGACCCTTCGCCGGGGAGATCCCCCGTGGGAAACCTATGTTTTAAAATTTTCGTAAAATTGGCCTCGGATTTTTTCCGGAATGACGCACCCCTTTCTGCGCCATTTTAAGGGGGGGCCCTGCCCCAGCAGGGTGAAGGCGCATACCCCGCTAAAAGACATTTTCCTCCTAAAGGAACTCATCCACTTGGCCACCCCCCTTTTGATGTGCTTTAAAACCGGAGACAGGAAAGCTTCGCCGGGAAGGGGAAACCCCTTTTCCTGCCCCGCCGACTGCCTCGGTTTCCCCCTGTATTCCAAAAGCTCCCGGGGCCAAAATACCCGAAATTCACGGGTAATCCTTGCGGGTTTGGACCGGGCTCCCCTATGGGGAAAAAGGGGGGCGATCCCGTCCCTTTTGGGAGAATTTTTGTTTGTTTTGTGCCAGCCCTGATAATCCCCCCGAGGTTGCCCCTGCGTCCCCCAGCGGCCGGAAACGCTGCACCTAGGGCCCTTTGGAGAGGCGTCCTGGGTTTGCCAATTCTTTCCTCTCCACGTCGAGGGATGGGGGTTTTACATTTCCGACGGACGGGGCCCTCTTTTTTCAGGCTCCTGCCTTTCCTGGATTCTGGGCCCCCCCCCCCCTTTGGGCCGGGAACTTTATCCACCCCCTTTCCCTTTTAGCCCGTTTCCCCTGCCGCTGGTCCCTTGGAAAGACTCTGGTGATCTCTTTCCTTTGTGGGGAACCCCTGAGGGGATCCGTCCAGAAAATCACCGGGCCGGGTTCTCCCCCAGGGGGGGCTCGGCAAAAAGGAGAAGATTGCCTTCCACGTGCTCCCAAAGGCCCTTTCGTGGGCAAATCCTTTTGGGGGCCTCCCCGGGCTGAAATTTACCATCCCCCCTAGCTCGAGGGGAAAAGCCGGGGGTCTTGGTTGGGGACCCGTTTTGCCGGAGTCAATGCCCTGGCCCGACCTCGCCCGGTGCATGCCATCTCCCCGCCCCCAATCTCCCGACCTCTGCCGGGCCCTCCCGCAGAATCCCAGGGTTTTGGGGGATGTCTTTTCTGAAAAAGGGGCAAAAAGCGCTGCCGCCCCACCCCCCCTTTAGGGACTGTCCAATTGCCCTTCTTTCCGGGGGACCGTCCTCTTCGTGGCAGGGTCCCCCCGCAATCCGTCCCTGAAACCCGGGCCATGTCGGGCAAAATTTAAAGGGGAGAATTTGGGGGGAAGGGGCTTTATCCGCAAGTCCTTTTCCCCAGCGGGACCCGGGTTTTTCTTTCTTTCGTTGAAAAAAAGGAGGGTTTCTACGTCCCATGCATCGACAAAGGGGGGTTTTAAACAAGGCCCAACCGGAAAAAACCGATATCCATTAACCTCTAATCTCTGAACCCCTTGCCCGGTTTCCGGGGGGCCAAAAATTTTTTTCCAAATTGGGAACCTGGGGGAAAGCTTAAAACTCGTTAGAACCCCCGGGAAGGCATGAATGGGAAAAGGGCCCTTAAATCGCTGAGGGGACACTTTCGAATACCGGGTAAACCCCTTTCGGTTTTGTGCAACCCCACTGTCTTAAAAAAAATTTGTTAACGTTTATTTTCAGGCCCTCCTCTTTTCCCTTTGCGTCATCGTTTACCTAGACACATTCTGTTCTGTTTTCCCCTTTACCCCCAAAAACCCCCCTGGGGTTTTGCATGTGCCCCAGGACTAAATCCCCCTCCGCATTAACCATTTGAAACCCCAAAGTTGGAGAAATCCCCTTTTTCACCCGGATAGCCTTCCGTTCTTGGGGAACATCATCTGGGATAAAGGCCTACTGATGGACCCGAAAAATTTTGGGGGGGCCGTTTAAGGGCCTCGACCTTTGGACTTCGGGCCAAAACGCGTTTCAGGGTTCGCAAATTACTCCCCGCCAGTTCTTTTCCCCCATTTTTCCCAAACACTGGGGGGAACCAAATTGGGGCCCCCTTAAAAACCAAAAAGAACGCCAATCCGAAAAACCGGGCCCACAGGGGGGCCCCGAGAAGGCATTTTCGGAGCTTAAAAACGGCCTTTTTCCTCTGCACCTATCCTGTCCCCCGCCCGGACCCAGAAAAAAACTTTCGCCCCGGGGGTGGAAAGCCTTTTGCTGTGGGAGCGGGGCGGTTTTTTATGCAGAAGGGACCCAAAGGGGAGAACTCCACTTGCCGGTTTTTTTTTTCCCAAAACCTTTTTTTCCCGCGGGAAAAAAAATTATCCATAGGGGTTGGGAAAAAACTTAAACCATAAAAACTTTGGGGGTGGAGGAATGGCGCCCCCCCTCCTGGAAAAGGGGGTTGCCCCCCCCCCATTGACTTTTTTTAACCCGATAAAAAGAATCTTCTTGTATCTTCGTCAGCTCAGCGCCTGAATCCACGCCAAGCCCGTTTTGGGCGCTGTTCTTTTCGCCCCTTTGCTTTCCGGGTCCACTTCCCCCCCCGGGAGAAAAAAAAATCAAAGGGGGGAGGGTCCCCTCAGTGCCTTTTGATACCATCGGGGAAGACCCCGGGCCTCAGCAAAAATTTTTCCCCCCGAAACGTCTGGTTCATGTTGCTTCCCGGGGGACCTCCAGCAACTCCTTTGGGGGAAAACTTTCGTGCGTCCGGGTCTCCGGAGGAGGAAATTCCTAAAGTGGGACATTGCTCCTTGGTGGCCGGGGGGAACCTTTGGGGCCCCAAAAAACACTTCACTAATCTCTCGCTTCTATTGGTGGCCGATCTGGGGTAAGGACACAAGAGAAAATTTTTTGAAAGCCTGTAATTTTCTGTGCCCGGGGTTAAAAAACCCCCCGTCAAAGGGCCCCCTCTGGTCTTCTGCCACCCCCTTTCCCCCGGGCCCAGTTCCCCTGGTGCCAATTTTATGGACTTCATTTACCGACCTTCCCCCCTTCTGGCAATTTCTTTTTATTTGGGTGGTCCAGGGCCGTTTTTTAAAGTTGGCGCTTTTTATCCCGTTACCAAAGGTTTTGCCATCCGCTCCTCGGGGTGCTACAAATTTTACTTTGAACACATCTTCCCCTCAAAACGGGCCCCCCACGTCCCCAAAACGTCTCGGACCCCTGGGGTCCAATTTGTCTCCAATTTTTTTGGCGTTTCCCCTCTGCTCCAGGTTGCAATTTAAAATTGGACTTTTCTTCGGGTTTCCACCCCCCTGTTTTCCCAAAGGTTTGGGGGAAGGATTTAACCAAATCCTTTTGGGACATCCCCTTCCCCAAATTCCCTTTTCGGCCCGTCAAACGGGTTGGTCCGGGTTTCGCCCCGGGGGCCCAATTTCGTTTTAACTCTCTGGACTCCCGAACCACGGGGGTTTCTTCCCCTTTTATATCCCTCTATTTGGGGGGACCCCCCCTCCCCCCCTCTGCCCTTTTTGCCTCGAGGTTTTCCCCCCGTAGAACCCTGGGTTTCCCGGACCTTTACTACCAAAATTTGGGGGGAGACCCCGCCAATCCCGCAGCAAGCTGCTGCCTGCAAAAAAAATCGCTGGCGGACAAGAAGAGGGAAAACCATCCCCCATTTTTCGCTTTCCGGGGGAAAAAGGTGGGGGCTGTCTCCAAAAAAAGTCCGGGTCAAAAACCCTAGTTTTAAAAACTGGGTCCACGGTTCCGGGGCCTTTGGGTGTTGAAGCGGGTCAATCCTGTGGGCCCATAAGCTCCGGCCCCCTCCCACCCGCGTATTCCAAAAGCGTTTCATGTATTTGTTTGAAACCTGTCGTGCCCCCCAAATTGTTTCTCGAAGGAAAATTTTCCCCTCTCCCCCTGAAGCGGAGGTCTCCAAAGTGTTTTACAGTAAGAGAAATTCTGGGTATGAAATCTACAGAGGGGAAAAGGGCACTTTTTCATCGATTTGGGGGGGATTTTGGGCCGGGGGAGAGATGTGGGAGCCGGGGGAAAAAATTCCCGGGATCGTACTTTCTAAAGAAGTTTTTCTTCTTTCCAGAAAGAGGGGGGGGGCCAAAGGGGGGGGGGGGGTTTTGTCAAGGGGGGTTTTCCCGCAGCCAAGGGGGGGGGGGGTTTCGGGGGCACCCGTTTTTCCCCGTCCCGTGCCCCCCCCTTTCCCCGGGGACGAGTAGCGCCCGGGGGTCCCCCAGGTCGGGGGGCCTTTGGGGGTGCTTCCCCCCCCCCGATGGACCCACTTACCCTGCGCCCCCCCCTGTGTCCCCCCACGGCTCTCTGGGCCCGGTGCCCGTAAGGGCCCGCGGGGGCCCCTAGCGCCCCGCCGGTTTCTTCTCCGAAATTTAAAAAGGGGGAGGGGTCATAATTTGGGTTTTTTGCTGAAACCCCTGACCCTTTTTAAAGGTTTTTCCCCCCCCGCCTTCCCTTTCCGGATCTATAGGTTTCCTTACAGCCCCCTTTGAGAAAACGGGTTTTTTGTATTTTTTTCCCGTCTACCGTTACCGAACCATTACGCACCCTTTCTTTAAACCCCAACCTTCGCCGCCCGTTTCCCGCCTCCCCGCCTGTCCCCCCACTAAGCCTAGCCCCACGATTTTTTTACCACGCATGGCCCTTGGGTGCCGCCCAAGCAAGTCCCGCCCCTTGGGGGGACCTGGTAGTTCTCCCCCGCAGCAAGTCCATCCCGCTTTGCGGCGGGCTCTGGGTTTAAAACCGGGCCCCTACTTTGGGCTCCGCTCCCTGGTTTCGGGTTTAACCCCCACCCCTTGCGGTGGTCCGCGGACCACAACCCGCACCCCTAAAAAATTTAAGGGACTTTTTTATTGCATCCCCTCGAGGTAAAATAGTTTGATTTACGCCCCAAAACCTGAGCCTAGTTTTTTCACCACTGGGGCCCGCCCCCATAGATTGTTTTTTCCATGTGACTTTTTAAACCTTCCCTCATGTGTCCTGTTTTGTGGTATTTGTTTATGTTAAGAATTCTCGGGATTTTGTTAGAAATATAAATAATCTTTTAAAACCCGGGTCTCAAGATAATTTAGGGTTTTCCCTTTTACCTTTTCACCTGTATTTTTCATACGTTTTTTGTAATATCAGGGGCCCTACAAATGTTTCATATCTTTTATTGTAAAATTCTTTTAAAAAAAAAGTTTTTTGCAAAAAAAAAAAAAAATTTTTAAAAAAATATATTTAATTTTTTGGGTGTAAAGTTTTTTAAAAGAGGGGGGTTTTAAACTTTTGCCCAAACCCCATAAAAAACCCAATTTAAGAAAGGGGCCACTCCCGAGGTTTGCAGTGGGAATCCCAAAGAAAACAGAGACACAGACCCGTTGCTTGGGTTTTAAACACGGGGTTCCCCCCCTTGTTTTATTAGCACAAAAGGGATTACAGCATACAAAGGATGCTAAAAAATCAAAAACAGTAAATAAAGGAAAAAAAACCCTGCTCATCTGAGCGTGACTACACAGTGCACTTACCGCATTACTTTTTTGGGTCACAAGCAGTTAATAGAGGATCCTGGATATTTCAGTGGGGTTGCTTCTCGGGCCCCAAACTCCTTTAAATTGTACTTCAGACCCTTTTCCAAAGTGACCTAAAATGCAACTTACAAAGGCATTAAAACCCCTGGCCTGGAACTTTGGGGAGTAGACACCCCCCCAACATTTTGCCTTCCCCAATTTAAAGCCGCCCCAAGGTTTTGGCTAAAAGAAACCCCTATTTCCCTAAACGGTTCCCATCCACTTACTGTGGTGACAAAACATAAAATGAACCGCTCCAAATTCCCAAGGCCGGGAAACCCTTTGGTAACATGCACTTATTATTTTTTTTTTTCCCGTGTGTGCAGAAATCTAGCGGGGATGTACACCCCTTTTATGGACCCTTCCCGCTACCCTCCTTACACAACACAAATTCCTTTCATGTTTCGGGGAAAAAGAACCCATTAAACCGTGTTGCTCAAAATCAGTAAGTCCCATTTGTTTTCAGAGATAAAAAAGTTGTGCTTGGGGTTTTCTCTTTCTCTAATAAATAAAGGTTTTAAAGGGGTTCAGGAACTACGTTGTTTAGCTCGACAAGTCATAAGAGTTATTTAACTTGAAGTTTTTTCAAAGAAAAGGGGAAAAGCTATAAATATGAAAAAAGATGTAACCTTCAAAATTTTCGCTGTTATTTTTCTTTACATCTGATTGTTTGGCTTTTCTAAATTACAGAACTGTGCATTGCAGTTGAAAAATTAGTAAAGTCCCTGAGATCATTATTGTTTCATTCCATCAGGGGTCGTGGGTTTCTTTTTTTCTTTTGTAGCCCAATTTCCAATCGCAAAGAGAAAAACCCTTTTTCGAGACCATCTTTGATTCCTTAAAGGTCCAGAACAGATAAAGGGACCATCCCGGTTCCCCGGGGTAAAGTGAGATTTAACGATAAATGAAGTTGGTTTAAAAATTTAGCGTGGAATAGCAAACTAATGTCACCTTTCAAAAGTAAACTTTCCCCCGTATTGGTATGGACACCCACTTAAAGCATACCTTCAACAAAGAAGCTGGCTACCCTTGTAAAATGTCCATAATTACTGTTTTTTTTAAATTGGTTGATTGGAAAAACCAAATGTTTTTTCCCCCCCATTGAGGTTCTTCTTCAAACCCCGGGAAAAAAATAAAAAAAACAAGGGCGGTTCTTTTTTTTGGATGAAGTTAATTTTCATTTTAAAAAATTTAAAAAAAAACCCAAAAAATTTTTACACCTCTTGCCTCAAAGCAGTATACCAAAAGCTGGAAAATCCCCGCGGGGCAAAAACCATCTTTACCCGCTGATTCACCAAAAAAATCGTTAAACCCAAAAGCCACTGTGCGAAAAAATGATTGCAAAGAGGACAAAACACACAAACAGCTAAGACACTAAAAATAATGTAAAATGCACAAAATAAAAATGTCTATAAATATCCCCCAAAATTTTTCCCCAAAAACAAGAGAGGAATATGTACAAAGGGGGAGCAGTTTGAAAAAAAAGTGTGGTTTGGGGAAATTGGGAAAAAAGGGGTTAAAAAAGGGAAAACTAGAGGGGAGTATTTCCTACAGTTTTTTAATAGTTCCCCCAAGGTTTTTCCCCGTTAATGTTTGGGGGGGTTTCCCCTTTGGCTTGTTTGTGGGAAGGAGGGTAAACCCTTTTGAAGTTAAAGGGGTAAATTGGGGAGGTTTTGAAATTTAGGGGTTTTTTTTAAAAGTGTGTAATTAGAGAGGGTTAAGTGTTTTTACATAATAAAAATTATGGTTTTTTAAAATGTTTTATAGGAGAGAACTGATAGGTTTAAAATTTGCCTATGGCAAAAAAAATTTTTTGTTTAAATTTTATGATCCAGAATTTTTTAAAACACCCCTTTGGGGGAGGGAACACTGCTACCTGTGGCATTTTGGATAAAGCAAAAGTTTTTGAATGGATGGATGTGGTTTTAAAAAAGTTACATCAGGCCTTTTTAAAACAAGGGGAAAGAGGAACAAGAATGTCCGGCCTTTTTTTTGGCCCCTTTAAAAATTTTTCGTCATCAATTAGGACTCCCCCCCACTTCCTAAAAGGGAAAAGGGTCAAACCCGCTAGTCCGCCAAAAAACCCACCGGTTTAAAAGGGTTTTTCCCCTTTTCCCAAAAATTAAAGGCAATGGATAAATATGCCTTTAGTGTAAATTGGGGCAAAACCCCCAAAAGGGGGGGTACAGCCCCATCTACAGAATAGCCCCCCCAAAATCCCCCTTCTAAAAGGAGAAGTGGTTTGTGCTTGCCCCGGGTTTTTTTTCCACTAAATTTTTAACGAGAGTTTTTGAGTATTTGCCAAATTTCCAAATGCTCGCGCCCCCCCTTAAATTTGTTTAGGATGGGGAGTTTTGAGGGTCCTGTTTGCAGGTGATATATTGATAGGATTTGGTACCCTCATCTATGTTGGTGATGGCATAACCCCTTTGAGAAATGTTTTTACCTATTCCACAGTCCAAAATCGCAATTTTTAAATTTTGGGTAGTTTGGGCATGTGGGATACCCTTTAAAATTTTTGCTGAAAAAGGGGTTTGACCTTTAAAGGCAACTTTTTTTTCAAAACATTGCTTTTTTATGACCAAAGGGGGGCTTTTAAGGGCATTCACCTTAAGAAAAAAATATTTCACAAGCAGTAAGAATGCACTGAAGACATGCTGTAAGAATGAAAGGGACTTGTAAGGAAAGATGCAGACCTATTCATGATATACCAAAACCAAAACCCCCCTTCAAGTGTACGAAAAAAAAATTTTCCCTTTTGGATGTGCTGTGTAAAATGTTGACACAGATATCTTTTGGTGTAAAATGTGTGAGACCTGGGATATAATAACGAAGTTTGTGTCCACATACCTACAGTAAGTATGAGGACCGTCTTAGGCAGTGCAGTGTATTTCAAACTATACAGGGAACACTGCTGCTGTGGTAGGCTCACAATTTTATCATGGCAGCTGGAGATGCTGTATTGCTGTTGAACCCTAGACTAACTGTGGCCTTATTCCTAAAAAAAATCTTGCCATTGATACGAGAGTAAAAATCAAAACTCTGTTCTAGGGTTGACATTCACGTCTAAGAGGGTTGTCTCTATCCCCTTTTAGATCATGAGTTAATAGAGGTGGGTTTCTTGTCCTGTACTGTAAGCTACCATACATTTTTATGACATTTTCATTAGTTTTCTTTTTGCTTTGCAGCTGACTGGTGGACCTTTGAACCATAAGTACATAACTACCTGGAAAGACAGTGTGAAAAATCTCTGCTACCAATTTTGGATCATCTCTTTCACACATCTGCATGGAGAAGTTTGGCCGAAATTTCTCTCTCCTGGTCTTGCAATTTATTTTACAAACTATTGTATCATGATATAGACTAGAATATATTTGCACCTCTATATACATTTTTTCATGCTTTGTTTTGGAGTCCATGTTTTCCCATTAACCCTTCCTTAAAATAATGTATTTCTCTAAAAGTAACAATTTGTAGATTCCTAAGAATATACTGATGTGTATGAGTATGAAGTCCTCTTTGAATAAGAGATCTGGTGATCCTAGAACTTCCTGTTGGCTGAAGCTTTCTTATCAGTCATGAGTCCATCAGAAGTTCCTTATTACTTCCAGAGAATGGTAAATAAAATGATCTGTATAAACACTTACGTTTGTTTTTTCGTTTTTTTATACAAACCGTTAATTAAACTTTGGTAATAAAGTGAACGTGTCATAGCCTAGTATAGCCCCAAGTTACCACCTGTACTCCAAACTCATCTGTGATGATCATCTGTTGTTCCTTAGGTACAGTAATCCATGGATCAGGCAATGAGGGGCAGTTTATTAACAGTTTTGAAGAAGCATAAAGGATTTGTTCCCCTCTCTTCAAAGGTACTATTGCCTTACGTCACCCTCTGGAGCCTTCACTGATGAACAGTGATGTTGTGCAGCTTCATGTGACCGCTGCAGCCAATCAGTGGCTTTTACTTGAATGTGACACTGCAACAACTTGAAAAAACAGAGCAGATTACAATAATCTACGCTGTGACCTTAAGCCTATGTTCACATTGCATAATTGCGGGACGCATGACGCCCCTCAATTACTGCGTGTGTACGGGGTCGCAGGCCCCATAGCATACGACGTGAATAATTGACATGACACTTCTCTCCCCGCTCGCCGTATTGTGCGAGCGGGGAGAGGAGACGTAATCCATAGTTCTCTATGAGAACTGTGAATTACGTTAAGTGAACTGGGACATATTTCATCCCGTAATGCGCAGTACGGTGCAAATTACGGCTGAAAAACTCCCAAAATAAACCTTGTG
>JAODAL010070284.1:0-15988 GCA_025379985.1 Phyllomedusa bahiana | reverse complement strand
GTTAATTGTTTGCTCTCCCATGGATTAATGTAACGCTCATAATCGATGCTCACTATCGAAAAACCTTATCGATAGCGGCCGACTATCGACTATCGATCGATCTCGATAGCCAATGCAATCGCTCAACACTACTCACGATACCAGTGTAACCAATAAGGCTGATAAATGACTAACTCCCATAAAGCAGCTAGATGTGCTATGGTACTAAAGTGAATTAACACATTTCCAAACACGTCAGATGTGGTCTTCTATAAAACGTATTCTACTATTTTCTTTCTAGCATGAATCCCCCAAAAAAGAGGACAGACTGTCATGAAGAGCATCGTATTCAGCTGATGACTCAATCAGTACAGTAGAGAAGAACGTCAAGATAAAAGAGGCCAGTTCACAATACTGGAATATAATTTGAAATATATACAGTACTTCACTAATGTGAGGATACATGTCACATTTTTGTAAATATTGCATGATATGTTTTCATGGGACAACACTGAAGATATGATACTTTGATACAATGTACACTAGTCAGTGTACAGCTTGCATAAGAGCCTGTTTACACAGCAATGGACAAATACCGGTCGGTTTGTGTGCTGTGCACACGGCCGCGGGTGGGACAGCTTTTCTCCGCGATGAGCACATAACCGGACGGAAGAATGTGCATGTTGAATGCTGTTCGGGCGGCCTGCGGGCGGAAAAACCGCCGGGCAGAAAACCCATGCAGTGGGGACTGCTGCATGGGTTTTCCATAGGAGCCCGATGTGCTCGTTTGTGGGTGGATTTTCAGACGGTCTGCAAAACCGCAAACCCGTGGGGTGGGGACATGCTCTAACAGTGTAAATTTGGTGTGCCCTCAAAATAACTCAACACATAGCCATCAATGAATAAACCACTAACAACAAAAGTGAGTACACTCCTTAGTGAAAATGGACAAATTATGCCAAATTTGCCATTTTCCCTCCACGGTGTCATGTGATTTGTTAGCCCCGGTTCACACGGCTTATTCAAGCCGGAATTGCGAGCCGGATTGCGCTCGCAATTCCGGCTTGAATAAGGGGCGGGGGCGCTGCCTGCCGGCCCCATAGACTTGCATTATCCACGGCGCGTATTGCGCCTGGATAATGTGCATGAAAAAACTTTGAGATTCTCGGTTCACATATTTTGATCAAAAGATGTTTAAGCTGAACACGACTTTCAATGTGATCTCAAATAGGGCAGTCCTACACTATCTTTTACCTCTCAATAGAGCCACATCCAGGCCTCTCACTGGGTCAACAGACCTCCCTTATCCAGAGAGAAAAAAATAAAATAAAAAAACAAAACCAAAAAAAAAAAAAAAATAAAAAAACCCAACCTGCAAGCTGCACTTCTTATGACAGCCTGTGCGAGTGGGCAGGTGGCAGGTGGATAATGTGCATGTCACTTTCTCCCCGCCCGGCGGATTCGCCGAGCGGGGAGGAGCAACGGAATCCACTGTTCTCTATGAGAACGGTGGATTACCATAATTACTGTGACGGATTGTCGCCGTACTGCAGTGCAAATCCGGCGCGCAGTACGGCGCCAATCCGCGGCGAAATAAGCCGTGTGAACGGCCTCTTAGTGTTACAAGGTCTCATGGGTGAATGTGATGCAGGTGTGTTAAATTTGGTGTTTTATCTCTCATACTCTTGTCACCAGAAGTTCAACATAGCATCTCATGGCAAAAACTGTCTGAGGATCTGAAAAAATAAAAATATTTGCTCTACATAAAGATGTCAAACCTACAAATTTTTTTTAGAGAAAAAGATAAGACAATTTCATATAGATGTATGATGGAACACTATAAACACCAACACAAAAAACAAAAAATGAGTGCCAATACTAAAATGAAAAAAAAAAAAAACTGTGCTTTTATTGGTATACATTAAGGGCCATATGTATGAAAATTGTCTTGGTCTAAAACTCACTTTGTTGCCCATAGCAACCAATTTGAGTGCCCCTCTCATTTCATATAGTGCTCTGGAAAAATGAGAGGGGCTCTCTGATTGGTTGCTATTGGAAACAAAGTGAATTTTAGACCTAGACAGTTTTCATACATGTGGCCCTAAAGTCATAAATTTAAAAATTAGAAACATTTATACCTACTGGGAAAAAAGACAGCTCACAAACCCATAGAGGAAATATACAGGTAAAACGTACAAGAATGCTGATATATATACACATAGGTAAGACAAAAATATCCTGTAAATATTAAATACTTAACCTATGGTAGTATGAAAGAGGACCAGGAGCAAACCACAGTCAAGAAAATTGACAATTTTTTAATTTTTTGACTTTTAATGTATACCAATAAAAGTATTGTTGCTTTTTTTTAGTGTTGGCACTCATTTTTTTTTTTTTTTTTATCTATAACGATGGTCTAGGTCATAAAAAGATTGCCAAGACCCTGAAGCTGAGCTGCAGCACGGTGGCCAAGAACATACAGTGGTTTAACAAGGCAGGTTTCACTTAGGACAGGCCTCGTTATGGTCGACCAAAGACGTTGAGTACATGTACTTAGTGTCATATCCAGAGATATATCTAAAACAGATATATGACCTCTCAGCATTGCTGCAGAAGTTAAAGGGGAGTGGGGTCAGCCTATCAGTGCTCAGATCATATGCCACACATTGCACACATTGCATCACATTGCATTGGCTGTCATCCCAGAAGGAAGCCTCTTCTAAAGATAATGCACAAGAAAGCCCACACACAGTTTGATGAAGACAAGCAGACAAAGGACATGGATTAATGGAACCATGTCATGTGGTCTGATGAAATAGAGATAAACTTATTTGGTTCAGATGGTGTCAAGCTTGTGTGGAGGCAACCAGGTGAGGAGATCAAAGACAAGTCATGGTTTGGGGCTGAATGAGTGCTGCCGGCTGTGGGAAGCTACAGTTCATTGAGGGAACCATGAATGCCAACATGTACTGTGACATAGTTCCTTCCTTTGAGAATTGGGCCACAGGACAGTGATAACGACCTCAAAGATGTAAAAGGTAAATGTGCTAGAGTGGCCAAGCATGTCTCCAGACCTAAACCCTATTGAGCATCTGTGTGGCATCCTCAAATGAAAGTTGGAGGAGTGCAAGGTTTCTTACATCTACCAGCACAGTGATGTCATCATAAAGGAGTAGAAGAGGATTCCAGTAGCTGCAACCTGTGAAGCTCTAGTGAACTACATTCCCAAGAGAGGCCATGCGGGAAAATAATGGTGGCTACACAAAATATTGACACTTTGGGCATAATTTGTCCATTCTCACTTAGGGATGTACTCACTTTTGAGTTATTTTATAGGCACATCAAATTTACACTGTCAGGCTTTGTCTACATGGGACTGGTTTAGAGTCGGATTTTTAAACAAATTCAGTATTTAGAATCTGCAAAAATCAGACTGTAAAATCATCCCCATAGATCTCAATAGAAAATCAGAGCTGTAGTCGATACAGCTTGGATTTTTGAGTTTGGATTTTGAAACCAACGATTTTGAAAAAACTTAGAACATGTTCTATAATCTGCCTAATTAGAATCCATACAGAAATGTATCCTCTGCCGTGTAGACAGAGCCTTAAACAAGCTGTACTCGGACTACTTTACATTGAATCAAAGTGTCATACCTTCAGTGTTGTCCCATGAAAAGATATAATCTGAGGGATGTACTTACTTTTGTGAGATACTGTACCTCTCCTGCAGAATATATCCACTTGTAAAAAAAAAATGAAGAAAAATTTACCAGGTGTGATGCAGTTGTAGGATTCAAAAACTTGTAAACTTGAAATTTTTTTTCTCAAAATATAATCATTGAGATATTATGATTTTATTAAAGATTTTATGTTCAGACTTTAAAAAAATATGTTTGACCCACATAGTGGTAAAGCCATGCAGCGCCCAGAGTGCCATAGTTTGTCTCACATGAAGTGGTACTGTGTCTCTACAGATTCATGCTGACAATTTCAGATGGTGTCTAAAGCGGTATAATCCCACATAATCATATTGTGCCAGCTATATATGGTAGTGTCCAGTTGCACATCTCACCACAAAGCAGATAGCACATACTTTCTCTTTGTTCCTGCCCGCTACTGGCTGTAGCCCATAAAGCTAGTTATGTCTCATCGACATGACTAACATTAAGGGACCACTCTGAGTTTTTTTTTTCTTTATTTCATTAGAAATTGCTTTTAGGTACACAGTAGTGTCAGTAATTTTGCTTACCTGCAGCTCAATACGGGATTTCTCACTGCTGTTACAGAGGCATGTGACCTGCTCTCTGAGTTTTTGGCAAATACAGCATGGTTGTAGGACGTGAAAGTGAATTTCTCTATGAATTCCTATAGGAGGTTCAAAGTCAGGCTCATAGGAATGCATACAGAGACAGACTTCATGTCAGCATCAAAAGCACAGTGTCTTTCAATCAATCAGAGTGCAGGTCATGTGACTTAACAGAGGCTGTATCAGCCAGATATCCTGTATTCAGCTGCAGATAGGTGTGGTGGTCCATTAACAAAGAAACACTTTTCTAGTCTCAAACGTACTCCCTGCTGTTAAAGAAAAACGGAGCTTGAACCCAGGGCCAGGACAAGAAATTTTGTTGCCCTAGGCAAATGTGTCAAATGCCCCCCCTCATTTTAGAAAAAAATCTTAAAAATTCAAATCCCCCTTTTTGCCATTTTACAAATAAGAAAAAAATAAAAGTTACACATAATTGTTATCACTGCGGCAATCCAATCTGTTAAAATATAACATCATTCATCATGTATGCTCAACACCGTAATAGAAAAAAAATCATTTTATGCTAAAATTTGGGATTTTTTGTCATTTCATATCCTCTAAAGTTGAAGAAAAGTGATCATAAAGTCACAAGTATCCAAAATGGTGCCAATCGAAAGTACACATCAGCCTGAAAAATTCGCCACCTCACTCAGGTCCACTCAAGGGAGACAAACAAAAAAAGTTATTGGCTGAAAATTTAGAGTGCAAGATGTTTGGGATGTTTTTACAGTACTAAAACAGGATGAAAACCCTACATGTTTAGTATTGCCGGACTTGAATCAACCTGTGGAATACAGAGAACACTTTATTTGTAGCGGAGAGTGAACGCTGTAAAAAAAAAAACACCCACAAACATGGCACAAGTAAGATTTTTCATACTTTGCCCCACTTATAAATTTTTTTTGCAGTTTCCCAGTATATTCTATGGTCCGGTGAATGACACCATTAGAAAATACATCTTGCCCCGCAAAATGAAAGCCTTCTTAGGTCTATGTAGATGGAAAAATAAAAAAAAAGTTATGGCTCTGGGAAGGCGAGGAAGAAAAAATACAAAGAGTCATATTATTAATTCCGGTTGTCAGGAAGGGGTTAAAAGTTTTTATTTCCCGTGGCACAGACAGTGGACCGTTTAGATATTGGGTGCCCAATCTTCAACCCAAAACCTAATTATTGATCAAAAAGTGCCAACACATTAATGTAACCTGAATATTGAGGTGATATCTCTGTTGCCCATAGCAACCGATCTGAGCCCAGCTTTTATTTCTTTAGTGCAGTAGAAGAAATAATAGCAGAAGAGATAAGAGGGCGGCACTGGGAGGGACGAGCAGCAGCAGTAGATAAAGTCAGCCTGCTGGCTTGCCTGGCGTGGTGCTGCCTCCGACCAGTGATTGTTCCACAACATTGAACCAGCGCCCCCTTACTTCTGGCAGAGGGTGTCACCCTAGGGCGATTAGCCTTAGCCTCTGCCTACCCATCGTCCCCAAGCCCTTTCTTTAAACCATAATTTCAGGAATGTCTATGATGCGATCTTGGACACCTGGGAAGGCTGCCAAACAGTGAAACTGATAAGTCGAGTCTCTTTATAATAGATAAAGACTCTTTATATCCAACACACTAGTTCTTGAGCGATTATTAATCGACAAAGTTTGAAATCGCAGTTTTTTGTTGGTGAATCGACTTTTTTAGATCATGGCGATATTTAGGTTCAAATCTGTGCATCATTTTATTTTAAGATCGCGTCCATTTTTTCAGCGCTTCCCTGTCGCCATCAAACCACATTACAGAATATAGCATGTTGAGATTTGTGGGTGTGCTACGTCAATTTGAACTTGGGATATGTGTAAGTTTTGCGATTGGCTTGAAAAATCACATGACCTCGTTTTTTAACATAAACACATTTCCTTTTACAGCCTTCAGTGTCCTCTCATCCGTCTCAGAGCAGAAGGACGTGCCGCTCTGCTTGTTGTCCAAACCAGCTCAGCGAAATTTATTAATTTCTTCACAGAGAGAAAACCTCACTATACTGTGATCCTTACAATTTAGTTTATGATTATAGATTGGAAGATTTTATATAGTTAGGTAGAGAATTTTTAAGGAGCAACTACCGCTGTTTAAAGTCCACGGGGAAGCGAGGGTCCCCCCACGGGCAACACAGAACAAGCATCTAAAAAAGAAACTGGATAACGTTTCACCAAGACTTAGTGTAGACATTGCACTGCAATAGCTTTACTTATTAACATTTTTTCTATTTAAATACTTTCCAGATATTGGGGAAATCCTGAACTTATAGTATCACATCATTTTCTAGTAACTGCAGGTCTCTTGTTAGGTGCAAAACTCCACTTTTTATTATCATATACCATTTCAGATAGGTGTTCATTTTTCAATTTTTGCCCATTCCACCTTGTGTTTGATAATACCATCCTTGCACTTAAATTTGAATTCCAGCAATTTTAATAGTCCCCACAGGGGAATTGAAAGGTGCCCAAAAATATCTTGGTATTATACAATACAAGCAGATATGTGGTTTTTGACTTTGGCGCCCTACAGCTTTTGTTCATTGAGCCCAGCTTGCACTTAAATTCTGAATAACAAGCAATTTTATGAGTCACCACAGGTGAATTGATAGGTGCCAAAAATACCTTGTATTATCCGAAATACGATTTCAGATACTGTTTTTGTTTTACTTCGCGCAGGCCAGCTTTGCTTGATAGAGTCTACTTTTGCATTAAATTTCGAATCCAGCAATTTTGTAGTCCACCACAGGTGAATTGATAGGTGCCAAAAAATTACCTTTTTATTATCCGAATGACATTTTCAGGAATAACTGTTTTTTCACTTTGGCGCAGGCTAGCTGTTTGATGATAGATGTACTTTTGCAGTTAAATTTTGAATACAGCAATATTAATAGTAACCCCAGTGAATTTGATAGGTGCCAAAAATACCTTGTATTATCCGAAACATATTTCAATAACTTGTTTTTTTGCACTTGGCGCAGCCCCAGCCTTTTGTGATAGATCTACTTTGATTATGATTTGAATCCAGCAATTTTGTTTTTGATTTGAGAATGCTGTTGATTTTGCCCGTCCTTTTTAATAAGAATACTTTTCCCAAAACTCTTCCCATAAGTTACCTTCTCAAATTTTTATATTTTCTGAACATGGAGCAAATTCAGTGGTAACGAGCAAAGAAGGGTAGACATGGAGGTATAGGTACAGAGAAGGTGCTCTACAGTGCGGCGACAACACGCATGCCAGCGGATCAATCAGTTGCAGGACCATCAGGCCTGTCAACACGCTGGGTCCGAGGGCCCGGGTGAGAATCTCATAAACCGAACAGCGTCCGCCCAATCTGTCCTTCATTGTTAATGCAACCTGCATCCAGCAGTCTTAGCCTTCCTCGTCCTCCCAGTCCCAAACGGCCCACAAATGTCGTCATCAAGCAACAACCAGCATTCCGGCCAACATGAAGCACCCAAATTCAACTCGTGTACCCACCACCTGTGATAAATCCATTTCTGAAGGACGTTCTTTGATTGAACAAAATGCGGTTGGGGTCACCAGAAGGCATGTCAAAAAAGATCAATAGCCAAAGAGGATGATTTTCTCTTGCTCTGACGCCCATTTTACTGATGCATCAGAGAGAGAAGGAAGCCGGTCAATCGGCAAACAACTCGGGCGGGTCGGCAACGCCTTGCTTCCCTCTTGCTTGTAGCCTGCAGCTCCTGGATGCAGAAATGTCAGGACGACGAAGTTCACCTGTGTTTGATGAATGATGAATGACGACATTGCCGTATCCAACGTGGTAATTGTACCATCATAATTTATCTTGCTAGCCGCTTATATACCACTTGACAGGATGAAACGATTGGGGTTAAGTGTCATTTAACAGTTTCCGCCACAAAAAGTGAGAGGGCGTTCGCAGAAGTCCGCTGATTAGAGTTCCCCAGCCCACTGGTCAGCGCAAACCCTCTCCTCGCTTATCGCCGACCAAAAAGGTCCAGGACCTCCCAAGCCTGGGCCTTCTTTGACCAAGCCTCCTTGATTCACTCAGCGATTCATTATGCCGCCTATGCCGTAAACCATAAGTAGAGGAAAGAACCTTAGTGGTTTAACCACTCACCAACATTCTAATCACATGCAGCGAATGCATGAGTTGAAATGGAGAGCAACACTTGGCCAAAAAAGGCCAGACCGGACGCCGGGCCCTCCCAACCACATCACACCCTCTGTCTCCGCCTCCTCCTCCTTCCAGAATCGTCCACGTAAAATATTATAAGCTAAGCGTTCCTCAGCTGCCCATGTCTCTCAGAGTCATGATCAGGGATCAGCCTCCGCTTCAGCATCCACCATCGCCCAGTAACCACCACACCACCATAGACTCATCCTACCCCTTCTCCTCCCCAGTTTTGACGACCCTGCAAAAAATGCCCGTACAGGCGGCCAGTCTACAGCCACCTTCCTGTCTTCCAGGTTTGGAGCAGAAGAAAATACTTTATCCCAAACCATCCCCAAAGTCCAGAAAGCCCTGAATTTCGGCATTGCCAAGCTTTTTGGCCTTCGGAAATGTTGCCTGTACCCGTCTGGTGGCCATAAGGATGGGTATTCTCCCTCCGACGTCCATGACCCTTGCCCAGCCAAGTCCCAATACCAGATGCCCAGGCAGGCATTTCTTTGCCAGAAAAAGCCTCCCCCTGCCCTGGCCCAGCCACGTGTCCATCTAAAATTTCAAGCGCGTTTTCGCAATCTGTGGCTGGCAAAGTCCCATCTGACGCACCGACACATGGACTATAAGCACGGCCCAGGGCCGCTATATCTCTGTGACCAAGCTCACTGGGTGACTGGGTGGATGTCTGGGTGGATGGGGGTGACGGTGGCTCTCAGGCTCGGCGCACGCTCTTCAAAACTGCAGGGGATTGGTGCAGGTTCTTTTCCCCCCAGGTCATCTGGTGGCATCACTTGCCTAAGAAACCGAGGCCGTTCTGAAATTAATCTGTCTTGGAGACCGTCCACACACCTGTCAGGAAGCAGTGGGACGGCTCTCCGCAACGAGACCGAGCGCTGCCTTGGGTCCCCCAAGAACCTTTGGGTGCCAGGCAAGGTGGTGGTGGCGATAATGGGCGAAATCTGCTGTCCCGCCCTTAAGATTCGGTAGCTGGAGCACACCCCTTGCCTGGGGCAACAAAATAAAATTCATGAACCTTGTCCGTCCAAAATTTCTAAAGAGCTACCCGGGTCTGGACTGCCGTGCTGAGGAAGGCTCGAAGTTAAAGTTCGCACTTCCGCCTATCGCGACCCTGCTTCAATCCCGCCCTGTCTGCGTTGCAGCGTCAGCCTCGGCCTCCCCCGTCAAACGCGTCCTCAATTGTTTGACGTGGCAACACCCTGTAATTCCAACGCCTCCACATGCCTCCAGCGATTGTGCAGCTGCGCAAGCCATTACTCAAGTACGAAGTGACCACATGGCCCTGAACAAGCAGCGTTCGGACCTCCGGGGTTGGTTGAGCCACCGAGAGGAGGCAGGTGAAAGAGCTCTTGCACCATCCTTGCCCAGTTTTTTGAAGAAGCCACCAAAAATGGTCCAGTGCGGACAATGCCCTTGTCAGCATGAGCATTGTGGGTGATCTTTAGTTTGGAACGATTCCGTTGGATATAATCGAATGAAGGTGTTGTTTGCTCCTCGCCATAGACCTTTAATGTCATCGCTCATAATTCGACGCCTCACTATCGACTATCCTTGGTCGATGATGCGGTCCGATCTATCGACCATACACCTATGGACGATGGGCCAACGCAATCGCTCAACACTATCCACCACCAGCACCTTTTTAAATGACACATATTTGAGAGCTAACAGGAGAAGTGGAAGCAGGTGAGTTTTTATGTCCCTGTTGGAGATAATCCTTAATTTTGTTAACAATCGAAATATCTGTGAGTCTTATGCAGCCCTGACCCTTGCGAATGGCAGCTACAACACAGAAGTGTCATGTAAACTCTAACAGTAGTATACTATTGCAGGTGTTTCGCTAATACAGGAGCAGAAGTGTATTTTTGTCTTTACACTGAGAGCTGATGATCATTGCCGTGTCTCAGCTGCAAAATTATTAATGTCAAATATGCCTTAAGGTGCATATAAATCCAGCCTGGAATGTCTTATTAAGTAAATAGCCCCCAAGGTGTTTACTGACAGTGGCTTCAGAATATACAGTTTTTTTTGCATTTTTAGCTACTAACTTCCTGTATAAAGTATATTCTGCTTTGCGCGGCTTTTAGGGTAACACATTGAAGACATCGTAGAAATATGCCCTTTGCTTATTCATTTAAGCCAAAATTATGTTTTTAGACTAAAATGAGCAGACTAATTCAATACATACATATAGTGGTATAAATTTATAGAGGCTGAGATATTGAACCCACCAAACAAGGGCCAACTGCCCATCTGTATAGAACATGCCTTACATTAAATCCTCTACTATATGTATGTCATAACTGGGGCAGTAAGGCATCACAACACACAGTCCTAAGTAAAGGCCATGGTCCCCAAGGCACCGGTTTGCAGCCGGTTTTTTCAGACGGTTTTGGGTTTTGCAAACTGACTGAAAAAACCGGCCGCAAACTTTTTTTCATGGGGCTCTATGGAAAAACCCGAGCCAGCAGTCCCCACTGCACTCAGGGTTTTCGCCCGGCGTTTTTTTGCAAGACTGCCGGTCCGCCCCAAAAAACATTCAACCAACGTTCATTTCTTACTTGTCCGCGGTTTAAGGATGGAATATGAACAAGTGAATGTGAAGGAGGATAAAATCACGGATAAAAGCCGTCCTCCCGCGGCTGTGTGCACATAAACGGGCCCTTAGCTACAGTATTTATCTTAAAGTGGTTTAGGTCACCAAATCCCCTACTTACATTGTCATAGTCTGAGAACCTTACCTTTTTTTTTTTTCTGTGTACACAGCTGTGTATGAGATTGGTTTTTTATAGGTGTGTGAAAGTTTGACAATTTTTATTGGTAAATCATTTTTTTTGGGGGTAAATGGACTTTATTTGATCCCCCCCCCCCCCCCTGCATATTACATCATTTTATAGTGAGTCAGGATTCAGAAAAGACAGGACTTCTGGTTTTGTTTATATTTTTAACAACACTCACCGTGCAGTATTCGTGACATGTTAGTTTTATTGTGTGAGTTGATTACCATTTTAAAAAAAAAATAGATTGTGTATAAATCAATAATTTATTCATCACTAAGTAATTCGAGATAAGCCATAACTTTTTTCATTTTGTTGCCATAACTACTGTTTTAAAGGCTTTTTTTTGCAGGATGGAGCTGATTATTTTATTGAACCCGCCGGTCTTTTTTTTTTTTATTGCTTTTTATTCCATTTTATGTTCAACGTTTTTAAGAAAACTCGCAATTCTCCATTGTTGTTTTTTTTATTACACCGTTCATCATATGTGACTTCATGTGCTCATTGTGCGAGCCCTGTTTGTGAGACCACACAATGCCCTGGACATTCCTGAACATCCAATTGCGTTAAGAATAGTGTTGAATGAACAGTAAAAAGTTCTAGTTCGATTAGAACCTCGAACTTTTGTGAGTTCAGTTCGAACCCCATTAAAGTCAATGGGAGAAGATTAGTGTTGAGCGATTATTATCGACAAAGTTAAATCAAGGCAACGGTTTTTTTTATGTTTGAATCGTAATTTTTTTGATCACGCGATAATTTTAGATGAAAATCTGCACATAATCTAATTAATATCCGCCATTTACAGCGCTTCCTGTCATCTTTGGCCGGCCAGGCAAATTCAGCTTACAGAATAAAGCAGGTGAGTGATGTGCGGTACTCATGACGGGATGGTAAATGGATTTGTGGATTGGCCTGGAAGAAACACATGACCTCTTTTACATAGACCAGCCCGTCCTGTTCACCTCAATGTGTGTCTGTGTATCATAGAGCAAGAACGTGTGCTCGTCCCTCCTCTCAAAACAGCTCAACGAATCTGTTCTATTTGTTTCACACAGAACAACATGCTTTTTAGCTGTGAACATTTAAGAACTTTAGGTAGATTAAGATTTGCAGTTTTTAGTTACTTAGGCTGAGAATTGTTAAAGGAGTATCTAGCGCTGTTACAGCCGCGGGTGGGAGGGGAGGAGGCGGCTGCGGGAGAACACAGACAGGCTGGCAGGCAGGCAGGCTTTTTTAAAGAGAGTGGGATATTGTCACCCAACTGGGGATTGACCCTGCATTGCAAATGGGATTTGATTAACAGTTTGTTGCCAGCTTTTTGTGACATATTACTTGTATGTTGTGCCAGCCTGTACTTATTATTAGTTACATATCTTTTCTTAGTAACTGCAGGTGTATTTGAATAGGTTGCAAAACTCAACTTGTATTATCCGTAACATTCAAATAGTTGTTTTTTTTTTTATTAACTTTGTGCTGCCCAAGTTTTTGTTCATAGAGCCACCCTTGCACTTAAATTTGAATACAGCAATTTTGTAGTCACCGCAGGTGTATTTTATAGGTGCAAAAAACACGTTTATATTATCCATAAACAAATTTAATTATGTGTTTTTCACTTTGGCGCAGTCCAGCTTTGTTCATAGAGCCACCTTGCACTTAAATTTGAATACAGCAATTTTGTAGTCACCGCAGGTGTATTTTTAGGTGCAAAAACCACGTTTTGTTATCCGTACACAATTTAATTACGTGTTTTTTCACTTTGGTGCAGTCCAGCTTTGTTCATAGAGCCACCTTGCACTTAAATTTGAATACAGAAATTTTGTAGTCACTGCAGGTGTATTGATAGGTGCAAAAAACACGTTTTTATTATCGTAACAAATTTAATTACGTGTTTTTCACTTTGGCGCAGCTCAGTTTTGTTCATAGAGCCACCTTGCACTTAATTTGAATACAGCAATTTTGTAGCCACCGCAGGTGTATAGATAGGTTCAAAAACCACGTTTTAATATCCGTACACAATTTAATTACGTGCTTTTCACTTTGGCTCAGTCCAGCTTTGTTCATAGAGCCACCTTGCACTTAAATTTGAATACAGCAATTTTTTCGTCACCGCACGTGTATAGATGGGTGCAAAACCCACAGTTTGTTATCCGAATAGTTTTTATAATAGCTGTATTGCACGTGGTGCGGCCCTAGTTTTTTTCAAATAGCCACGTTGTACGACAAATTTGATAGAAACATTTTCTAGCAACTGTCTCTCCGTTTGTCACTTGTGCAAAAAACACAATTTTCTCATCAATGTAACTTCTGAATAGTTTTATTGCGCTCGGTGAATCTCAGTGTGGCGCAGAAAGCGCACTTGTATGATATTTTGTTTGAAAACTACAATTCCTAGTCCTACTGGGCAGTTGTAAATCCCTGGGACTGAAGGAAGAACACTGTTGATTTTGTCTTACGGTTCTTCCACCATACCGCATTTACACAGGTATTCGCAAGAAACATTTCAGTTTTCTAATCCTAGTTGGCTGTAGGAAATTAGAGGGATTTAAATAGCTGTGATTTCCCGTTTTTTAATAAGAGACTTTCCAAAACTTTTTCCATACCTTCTAAAATTTTTTAATTTTTTTTGAACTGGAGCGAAATGCAGGTGGTAAGCGAGCAAAGGGGGGGTAGGACCATGGAGGTAGAGGTACAAGAAGATCTCCTTCCAGTGTGGCGACAACACGCAAGCCAGTGGATCGCCCGGTTGAAAGGACCTCACCTTCATCAGGGGGTTTCGGGCCCTGTGGGAATTCAGTAAAACGAACAGTCGGCAATTGTTCTTCAGGGGTTTTAATAAAACCCGGGGCATCCAGCAGCCCCCCTTACCTCCCCTCCTCCTAGCCCCACCCCCCCACAAATGTCTAAACCACGCCCAATGTGGGTCATGGGGGGGTTTTTGGGGTCATGCTGGGGTTTCCAGGACAGGGATAGTCAATTCCAGTTAAACAAAAAATGGTGGTTAAAAAGACTCCTTTCCCGGCACTTTTAATTTTGGGGTCAGACAAGGTTTTAATGGTCGTACTGCGGTCCAGGACAGGCAATAGTCAATGTCCAGTTCTACCTAAAATGGTGGGTTCAAAGACTCCTATTTCCGGCACTTTTTAAATCTGGGGGCCCATGCGGGTTTTGGGGCTCATGCTGTGGCCCAGGACAGTATAGTCAATGTCCCAGTTCAACATAAAATGGTGGTTCAAAGACTCCTTTCCTGGCACTTTTTAATCGGGTTGGGTCAGACAGGTTTAAATGGTCAAGCTGCGGTACAGGACATGTATAGTCAATGTCCAGTTCAAACTAAAATGGTGGTTTCAAAGACCTCCTTTTTCTGGCACTTTTTAAAATCTGGGGCACGCAGGTTTGGGGCTCATGCTGTGGCCCAGGACGGGTTTATAGTCAATGTCCAGTTTCAACTAAAATGGTGGTTCAAAAAGACTTCTTTTTCCGGCACTTTTTAATCGGGTGAGTCAAACAGGTTTGAGGGTCAAGCTGCGGTACAGGACATGTATAGTCAATGTCCATTTTCAACTAAAATGGTGGTTCAAAAACCCCCTTTTTTTCCGGCACTTTTTAATCTGGTTCATGAAAGGTTTTGGAGGTCAAGCTGTGGTACAGGACAGGTATAAGTCAATGTCCAGTTCAACTAAAATGGTGGTTTAAAAAGACTCCTTTTTCTGGCACTTTTTACATCTGGGGTTCATGCAGGTTTGGGGCTCATGCTGCGGACAGGACAGGTATAGTCAATGTCCAGTTCAACTAAAATGGTGGTTGAAAGACTCCTTTTTCCGGCACTTTTTAAATCGGGGGGTCATGCAGGTTTGGGCTCAGCTGTGGCCCAGGACAGGTATAGTCAATGTCCAGGGAAACTAAAATGGTGGTTGAAAGACTTCTTTTCCCGGCACATATTAATCTGTGGGTCAGACAGGTTTGAGGGTCAAGCTGCGGTACAGGACTGTATATAAAATGTCCATTTTCAACAAAAAATGGTGGTTCAATGACTCCTTTTTTCCGGCACTTTTTAAAAATCTGGGGGTCCATGCAGGTTTGGGGGCTCATGCTGGGGGCCCCAGGACAGGTATAGTCAATGTCCAGTTCAACTAAAATGGTGGTTCAAAAAACTCCTGTTTCTGGCCCTTTTTTAAATCTGGGGGTCAATGCATGTTTGGGGCTCATTCTGCGGCCCAGGACGGGTTTATAGTCATGTCCGGGTTCAACAAAATGGTGGTTCAAAGACTCCTTTTTTCCGGAAACTTATTAAATCGGGGGTCATGCAGGTTTGGGGCTCATGCTGTGGCCCAGGGCAGGTATAGTCAATGTCCAGTTCAACTAAAATGGTGGTTCAAAGACTCCTGTTTCCGGCACTTTTTAAATCTGGGGGTCAGGCAAGCTTGGGGCTCATGCTGTGGCCCAGGACAGGTATAGTCAATGTCCAGTTCAACTAAAATGGTGGTTGAAAGACTCCTTTTTTCGGCACTTTTTAAATCTGTGGGTCATGCAGGTTTGGGGCCCCATGCTGTGGCCCAGGACAGGTATAGTCAATGTCCGTTCAACTAAAAGGGGTGGTTGAAAGACTCCTTTTTGCGGCACTTTTTAATCTGTGGGTCATACAGGTTTGAGGGTCAAGCTGCGTTCCAGGACAGGGATAGTAAATGTCCAGTTCAAGTAAAATGATGGTTCAAGTAATACTGCCTTCTGGCACTTTTTAA
>JAODAL010070283.1:0-15988 GCA_025379985.1 Phyllomedusa bahiana | reverse complement strand
CCCCCCCTTTACGATCTGCAGAAACCGCTCCTCTCCCTCCGATCTAGTGGTTTTTTCCTCGTTATTCCCCTGACCCCCTTAAGATCTCAAACTCGCCCCACCCCCTGATAGATACATAGTGATATATATCCTGCAGATTATTACACCTCTGACCTCTCTACAGATCTGCAGAACATCGCTCCTCTACCTCCTGATACATAGTGATATATCCCGCACCTCTGACCTTGTTGTGATTTGCTAATTCTATAGGGGGTAGGAGGCATAACTGTCCCAGGAGCGGCTGATTTGCGCTCGAGATCCATGATTTGGGCTAAATTTCTATATTTTACAACCACAGAAATGATGGATTAAAAAGAAATCTCCCTTTATTTTTCTCGGCTCTGCAGCTCCCCTGCCCCAGATCATAGAAGAAGGGTCCCCAAAGTCTGATCCTCGCTGTGCACTGACTGCTGAGCACTGACTGCATCTCCCCTCCCAATGTCTGAGCCTCACTGTGCACTGACTGCTGAGCACTGACTGCATCTCCCCTCCCAATGTCTGAGCCTCGCTGTGCACTGACTGCTGAGCTCATGATGCATCTCCCCTCCCAATGTCTGAGCCTCGCTGTGCACTGACTGCTGAGCTCATGATGCATCTCCCCTCCCAATGTCTGAGCCTCGCTGTGCACTGACTGCTGAGCTCATGGCTGCATTTCCCCTCCCAATTTTCTGAGCTCGCTGTGCACTGACTGCTGAGCACTGACTGCATCTCCCCTCCCAATGTCTGATCCTCGCTGTGCACTGACTGCTGAGCCCATGATGCATCCCCCCTCCAATGTCTGAGCCTCGCGGGTGCACTGACTGCTGAGCACTTGATGCATCTCCCCTCCCATGTCTGAGCCTCGCTGTGCACTGACTGCTGAGCCCATGATGCATCTCCCCTCCCAATGCTGACCCTTTCGCTGTGCACGGGACTGCTGAGCTCATGATGCATCTCCCCTCCCAATGTCTGAGCCTCTTGTGCACTGACTGCTGAGCTCATGATGTATCTCCCCTCCCAATGTCTGAGCCTCGCTGTGCACTGACAGCTGTGGCCATGATGCATCTCCCCTCCCAATGTCTGAGCCTCGCTGTGCACTGACTGCTGAGCAATGAATGCATCTCCCCACCCAATGCCCTGAGCCTCTCTGTGCACTAACTGCTGAGCTCATGATGCATCTCCCCTCCCAATGGTCTGAGGCTCGCTGTGCACTGACTGCTGAGACTGATTGCATCCCCCCTCCCAATGCCTGAGCCTCGCTGTGCACTGACTGCTGAGCTCATGTTTGCATCTCCCCTCCCAATGTCTGAGCCTCGCTGTGCACTGACTGCTGTGCTCATGATGCATCCCCCCTCCAATGTCTGAGCCCTCGCTGTGCAACTGACTGCTGAGCACTGACTGCATCTCCCCTCCCAATGTCTGAGCCTCGCTGTGCACTGACTGCTGAGCCCATGATGCATCTCCCCTCCCAATGTCTGAGCCTCGCTGTGCACTGACTGCTGAGCCCATGATGCATCTCCCCTCCCAATGTCTGAGCCTCGCTGTGCACTGACTGCTGAGCCCATGATGCATCTCCCCTCCCAATGCCTGATCCTCGCGGTGCACTGACTGCTGACCCCATGATGCATCTCCCCTCCCAATGTCTAGCCTCGCTGTGCACTGACTGCTGAGCTCTTTATGCATCTCCCCTCCCAATGTCTGAGCCTCGCTGTGCACTAAACTGCTGAGCTCATGGCTGCATCTCCCCGCCCAATGTCTGAGCCTCGATGTGCACTGACTTCTGTTCCCATGATGCATCTCCCCTCCCAATGTCTGAGCCTCGCTGTGCACTGACTGCTGAGCTCATGGTGCATCTCCCCTCCACATTACTGCGACTCGCTGTGCACTGACTGCTGAGCTCATGATCCCTCCCAATGTCTGAGCCTCGCTGTGCACTGACTGCTGAGCACTGACTGCATCTCCCCTCCCAATGTCTGATCCTCGCTGTGCACTGACGGCTGAGCTAAATGATGCATCTCCCCTCCCAATGTCTGAGCCTCGCTGTGCACTGACTTCTGAGCTCTTGATGCTTCTCCCCTACCAATGTATGAGCCTCGCTGTGCACTGACTGCTGAGCTCTGTATGTATCTCCCCTCCCAATGTCTGGGGCCTCACTGTGCACTGACTGCTGAGCTCATGATGCATCTCCCCTCCCAATGTCTGAGCCTCGCTGTGCACTAAATGCTGAGCCCATGATGCATCTCCCCTCCCAATGTCTGATCCATCTCTGTGAAACTGATGCTGAGCTCATTTTTGTATCTCCCCCCCCAATGTCTGTTTCCTCGCTGTGCACTGACTGCTGAGTCATGATGCATCTCCCCTTCCAATTGTCTGAGCCTCGCTGTGCACTGACTGCTGGCACTGACTGTATCTCCCCCCCCAATGTCCTGAGCCTCGCTGTGCACTGACTGCTGAGCTCATGATGCATTCTCCCCCCCAATGTCTGAGCCCCCGCTGTGCACTGACTGCTGAGCCCATGATGCATCTCCCCTCCCAATGTTCTGTTTCCTCGCTGTGCACTGACTGCTGAGCTCATAAATGCATCTCCCCCTCCCATGCCCTGAGCCTCGCTGTGCACTGACTGCTGAGCTCTTTGATGCATTCCCCTCCCAATGTCTGATCCTCGCTGTGCACTGACTGCTGCGCTCATGATGTATCTCCCCTCCCAACGTCTAGCCTCGCTGTGCACTGATGCCGAGCACTGACTGCATCTCCCCTCCCAACGTCTGAGCCTCGCTGTGCACTGACTTGCTGGAGCACTGACTGCAATCTCCCCCCCAACGTCTGAGCCTCGCTGTGCCACTGACTGCTGAGCTCATGATGCATCTCCCCCCCAATGTCCTGACCCTCGCTGGGGCACTGACTGCTGCGCTCATGATGTATCTCCCCTCCCAACGTCTGAGCCTCACTGTGCATTTGCTGCTGCGCTCATGATGTATTCTCCCCCCCCAACGTCCTGAGCCTCGCTGTGCACTGACTGCTGAGCTCATGATGCATCCCCCCTTTCCCAATGCCTGATCCTCGCTGTGCACTGACTGCTGAGCTCATGATGTATCCCCCCCTTTCCCCAACGTTTGATCCTCGCTGTGCACTGACTGCTGCGCGCATGATGCATCTCCCCTCCCAAATGTCTGAGCTCGCTGTGCACTGACTGCTGAGCACTGACGGCATCTCCCCTCCCAATGTCTGAGCCTCGCTGTGCACTGACTGCTGAGCTCATGATGCATCTCCCCTCCCAATGCCTGAGCCTCGCTGTGCACTGACTGCTGCGCTCATGATGCATCTCCCCTCCCAGTGTCTGAGCCTCGCTGTGCACTGATGCTGAGCTCATGATGCATTCCCCTCCCAATGCCTGAGCCTCGCTGTGCACTGACTGCTGACTCATGATGCATCTCCCCTCCCAACGTCTGAGCCTCGCTGTGCACTGACTGCTGAGCTCATGATGCATCTCCCCCTCCCATGCCTGATCCTCGCTGTGCACTGACTGCTGAGCACTGAATGCATCTCCCCTCCCAAGTCTGAGACTCGCTGTGCACTGACTGCTGACTCATGATGCATCCCCCCTTCCAATGTCTGATCTCGCTGTGCACTGACTGCTGAGCTCATGATGCATCTCCCCTCCCAGTGTCTGAGCCTCGCTGTGCAATGACTGCTGAGCTCATGATGCATCTCCCCTCCCAATCCCTGAGCCTCGCTGTGCACTGACTGCTGAGCTCATGAGGGCATCTCCCCTTCCAATGCCTGACCCTCGCTGTGCACTGACTGCTGAGCTCATGATTCATCTCCCCTCCCAATGTCTGAGCCTCGCTGTGCACTGACTGCTGAGCCCATGATGCATCTCCCCTCCCAATGTATGATCCTCGCTGTGCCCTGACTGCTGAGCACTGACTGCATCTCCCCTGCCAATGTCTGAGCCTCGCTGTGCACTGACTGCGGAGCACTGACTGCATCTCCCTCCCAATGTCTGGCCTCGCTGTGCACTGACTGCTGAGCCAATGATGCATCCCCCTCCCAATTTATGATCCTCAGCTGTGCCCTGACTGCTAAAGCACTGACTGCATTTTCCCCTCCCAATGTCTGAGCCTCGCTGTGCACTAAACTGCTGAGCCCATGATGCATCTCCCCTCCCAATGTCGGGACCCCTCGCTGTGCACGGGACTGCTGACGCCATGATGCAACTCCCCCCCCAAATTTGCCTGAGCCTCGCTGGCACTGACTGCTGAGCTCATGATGCACCCTCCCCTCCCCAATGTCTGGGCCTCGCTGTGCACTGACTGCTGACTCATGATGCATATCCCCCCCCAATGTCTGAGCCTCGCTGTGCACTGACTGCTGAGCACTGACTGCATCTCCCCTCCCAATGTCTGAGCCTCGCTGTGCACTGACTGCTGAGCCCATGATGCATCTCCCCTCCCAATGTCTGATCCTCGCTGTGCACTGACTGCTGAGCTCATGATGCATCTCCCCTCCCAACGTATGAGCCTCGCTGTGCACTGACTGCTGAGCACATGTTGCATCTCCCCTCCCAACGTATGAGCCTCGCTGTGCACTGACTGCTGAGCTCATGGCTGCATCTCCCCTCCCAATGTCTGATCCTCGCTGTGCACTGACTGCTGAGCCCATGATGCATCTCCCCTCCCAATGTCTGAGCCTCGCTGTGCACTGACTGCTGAGCACTGACTGCATCTCCCCTCCCAATGTCTGAGCCTCGCTGTGCACTGACTGCTGAGCTCATGATGCATCTCCCCTCCCAATGTCTGAGCCTCGCTGTGCACTGACTGCTGAGCCCATGATGCTTTTCCCCCCCCAAATTTGTCTGAGCCTCGCTGTGCGCTGACTGCTGAGCTCATGATGCATCTCCACTCCCAATGTCTGAGCCTCGCTGTGCACTGACTGCTGAGCTCATGATGCATCTCCCCTCCCACTGCCTGAGCCTCGCTGTGCACTGTCTGCATCTCCCCTCCCAATGCCTGAGCCTCGCTGTGCACTGACTGCTGAGCTCATGATGCATCTTCCCTCCCATTTTCTGAGGCTCGCTGTGCACTGACTGCTGAGCACATGATGCATCTCCCCTCCCAGTGTCTGAGCCTCGCTGTGCACTGACTGCTGAGCTCATGATGCATCTCCCCTCCCAATGTCTGATCCTCGCTGTGCACTGACTGCTGAGCTCATGATGCATCTCCCCTCCCAATGTCTGAGCCTCGCTGTGCACTGACTGCTGAGCTCATGATGCTTCTCCCTTCCCAACGTATGAGCCTCGCTGTGCACTGATGCTGAGCTCATGATGCATCTCCCTCCCATGTCTGAGCCTCGCTGTGAAACTGACTGCTGAGCCCATGATGCATCTCCCCTCCCAATGTCTGAGCCTCGCTGTGCCTGACTGCTGAGCTCATGATGCATCTCCACTCCCAATGTCGAGCCTCGCCTGTGCACTGACTGCTGAGCTCATGATGCATCTCCCCTCCCAATGCCTGAGCCTCGCTTTGCACTGACTGCTGAGCTCGACTGCATCTCCCTCCCAATGTCTGAGCCTCGCTGTGCACTGACTGCTGCGCTCATGATGCATCTCCCCTCCCAATGCCTGAGCCTCGCTGTGCACTGACTGCTGAGCACTGGCTGCATCTCCCCTCCCACTGTCTGAGCCTCGCTGTGCACGGGACTGCTGAGCCCATGAGCATCTCCCCTCCAATGTCTGAGCTCCCTGTGAAACTGACTGCTGAGCTCATGGCTGCATCTCTCCTCCCAATGTCTGAGCCTCGCTGTGCACTGACTGCTGAGCTCATGATGCATCTCCCCTCCCAATGTCTGAGCCTCGCTGTGCACTGACTGCTGGCACTGACTGCATCTCCCCCTCCCATGTCTGAGCCTCGCTGTGCACTGACTGCTGAGCTCATGGCTGCATCACCCCTCCCAATGTCTGAGCCTTTTTTGTGCACTGACTGTCTGAGCTCATGATGCATCTCCCCTCCCCAGTTTCTGAGCCTCGCTGTGCAATGACGGGCTGAGCTCATGATGCATCTCCCCTCCAGTTTCTGAGGCTCGCGGTGCACTGACTGCTGAGCTCATGATCCCACCCTCCCCTCCCAATTGTCTGAGCCTCGCTGTGCATGACTCCCTGACCCATGATGCATCCCCCTCCCAATGTCTGAAACCCACGCTGTGAAACTGATTTGCTGAGCTCATGATGCATCTCCCCTCCCCATGTCTGAGCCTCGCTGTGCACTGACTGCTGAGCCCATGATGCATCTCCCCTCCCAATGTCTGAACCACGCTGTGCACTGACTGCTGAGCTCATGATGCATCTCCCCTCCCAATGTCTGAGCCTCGCTGTGCACTGACTGCTGAGCTCATGATGCATCTCCCCTCCCAATGTCTGAGCCTCGCTGTGCACTGACTGCTGAGCTCATGATGCATCTCCCCTCCCAATGTCTGAGCCTCGCTGTGCACTGACTGCTGAGCTCGTGATGCATCTCCCCTGCCAATGTCTGATCCTAACTGTGCACTGACAGCTGAGCTCATGATCCCATCCCCCCCTCCCAATGTCTGAGCCTCGCTGTGCACTGACTGCTGAGCCCATGTTGCATCTCCCCCCCCCCAATGTCTGAGCCTCGCTGTGCAACTGACTGCTGAGCTAATGATGCATTCTCCCCTCCCAATGCCTGACCCTCGCTTGCACTGACTGCTGAGCTCATGATGCATCTCCCCTCCCAATGTCTGAGCCTCCCTGTGCACTGACTGCTGAGCTCATGATGCATCTCCCCTCCCAACGTATGAGCCTCGCTGTGCACTGACTGCTGAGCTCATGATGCATCTCCCCTCCCAGTGTCTGAGCCTCGCTGTGCACTGACTGCTGAGCACCGACTGCATCTCCCCTCCCATTGTCTGTGCCTCGCTGTGCACGGACTGCTGAGCCCATGATGCATCTTTCCTCCCAATGTCTGAGCCTCGCTGTGCACTGACTGCTGAGCACTGACTGCATCTCCCCTCCCAATGTCTGAGCCTCGCTGTGCACTGACTGCTGAGCCCATGATGCATCTCCCCTCCCAATGTCTAAAGCCTCGCTGTGAAACTGACTGCTGAGCCCATGATGCATCCCCCTCCCACGTCTGAGCCTCGCTGTGCACTGACTGCTGAGCCCATGATGCATCTCCCTCCCAATGCCTGATCCTCGCTGTCCCACTGGACGGCTGAGCTTGGCTGCATCCCCCCCCCCTCCCAATTTTGTCTGAGCCTCGCTGTGCACTAAACTGCTGATGCTCATGATGAAATCTCCCCCCCAAATTTGTCTGAGCTCGCTGTGCACTGGACGGGCTGAGCTCATGATGCATCTCCCCTCCCAATGCCTGATCCTCGCTGTGCACTGACTGTGACTCATGATGCATCTCCCCTCCCAAATGTCTGAGCCCGCTGTGCACTGACTGACTGAGCACGTACGACTGATCACCCCCTCCAATTACCTGAGCCTCGCTGTGCACTGACTGCTGAGCACTGACTGCATCTCCCCTCCCAATGTCTGATCCTCGCTGTGTACTGACTGCTGAGCTCATGATGCATCTCCCCTCCCAATTCCTGAGCCTCGCTGTGCACTGACTGCTGAGCTCATGATGCATCTCCCCTCCCAATGTCTGAGCCTCGCTGTGCACTGACTGCTGAGCCAATGATGCATCTCCCCTCCCCCTTTCTGAGCCTCTCTGTGCACTGACTGCTGATCTCATGATTCATCTCCCCTCCCTAGGTCTGATCCTAGCTGTGCACTGACTGCTGAGCTCATGATGGATCTCCCCTCCCAATGCCTGAACCTCGCTGTGCACTGACTGCTGAGCTCATGATGCATCTCCCCTCCCAATGGCTGAGCCTCCTGTGCACTGACGGGCTGAGCCCATGATGCATCTCCCCTCCCAATGTTGATCCTCGCTGTGCACTGACTGCTAAGCTCATGATGCATCTCCCCTCCCAATGTCTGAGCCTCGCTGTGACTGACTGCTGCGCTCATGATGCATCCCCCTTTCCCAAAATGTCTGAGCCTCGCTGTGCACTGATGCTAAAGCCCAGATGCAGTTTCCCCTCCCAATGTCTGAGCCTCGCTGTGCACTGACTGCTGGGGCCCATGATGCATCTCCCCTCCCAATGCCTAAAGCCTCGCTGTGCACGACTGCTGAGCTCATGATGCATCTCCCCTCCCAATACCTGAGCCTCGCTTTGCACTGACGGGCTGAGCTCATGATGCATCTCCCCTCCCAATGTCGAGCCTCGCTGTGCACTGACTGCTGAGCTCTTTATGCATCTCCCCTCCCACTGTCTGAGCCTCGCTGTGCACTGACTGCTGAGCCAATGATGCATCCCCCCCCCCTCCCAATGTCTGAGCCTCGCTGTGCACTGACCTGCTGAGCTCATGATGTACTCCCCTCCCAATGTCTGAGCCTCGCTGTGCACTGACTGCTGAGCACTGACTGCATCCCCCCTCCCAATGTCTGAGCCTCGCTGTGCACTGACTGCTGAGCACATGATGCATCTCCCCTCCCAAAGTCTGAGCCTCTCTGTGCACTGACTGCTGAGCTCATGATGTATCTCCCCTCCCAATGTCTGAGCCTCACTGTGCACTGACTGCTGAGCTCATGATGCATCACCCCACCCAATGTCTGAGCCTCGCTGTGCACTGACTGCTGAGCTCATGATGCAATCTCCCCTCCCAATGTCTGATCCTCGCTGTGCACGGGCTGCTGAGCTCATGATGCATCTCCCCTCCCAACGTATGATCCTCGCTGTGCACTGACTGCTGAGCACATGATGCATCTCCCCTCCCAATGTCTGAACCTCGCTGTGCACTGACTGCTGAGCTCATGATGCATCTCCCTCCCAATGCCTGAGCGCCCGCTGTGCACTGACTCTGAGCTCATGAGGAAATCTCCCTCCCAATGTCTGAGACTCTCTGTGTACTGACTGCTGAGCTCATGATGCATCTCCCCCCCAATGCCTGAGCCTCGCTGTGCACTGACTGCTGAGCTCATGATGCATCTCCCCTCCCAATGTCTGATCCTCGCTGTGCACTGACTGCTGAGCTCATGATGCATCTCCCCTCCCAATGTCTGAGCCTCGCTGTGCACTGACTGCTGAGCTCATGATGCATCTCCCCTGCAGCCCCAGATCATAGATGATGGAAATGTGATTTTGTGTCTTTCTGTTTCATTAGTCAGACACAAGTTCCGGCGTCTTCTCCTCGGACGCTGCGGCTGCCGGGTGCTGTCACTCTCTCTATGCCGGCCTCTCTTTAGCGCACGGTCGTCCCGATTTATTCGGTCTAGATGTAAATTCCATTTTCCTCAGTGATTTCTAACCCTTTCCTCCATTTGCCCCTCATTGGTTCCTATGGACACTGCTGCGCGCTGCCTCCTGATGCGGTGACGTCTTCCTTGTGCTCCCGCATGTTCTCCTTCCCATTCTCTTTACACCCGTCCGTATCTCACACAGATCTGACCAGTTGGACAACCTAACCATCTCCCGCCGGGACTTCTCCGCTGGGTTTTATCATCTTTCCCCGGCTGACGGGCTTCTTGTTGGCGCCATATCCTCATTTGCATTGAAGTCCCCCCCTGTCGCTCTTCCCCCTTTATCTGCAGTCGTTGGGATTTTCATACGTTTTGCTCTAGAAAATGATGAATTTTACCCGAATGGTACCCCTTCTGCCTCCTTGAAGGAAGGTCTGCCCCCGCCGGACGTCCAATCATCGTTCCATCCATGTTAGGACCTTGTCCATGGGGCAAGAGTCCCCAGCTTCCCAGCTCCCCTGAATGTTTCTCAATCTCTTCCTGATCCTGCAGGATCCCCCGGAGGCTCTGTGTCCCAGTCAGGGTTCCCCACCCAGACTTTCCCGCCCTGGGTTTCTCTTCATGTTCTGCAGGATCCCCGACCTCTGTGTCCCCCGTTCAGGGTCCAACACCAGCGGTTTCCCAGCCCTGGGTTTCTACCTTTTCAGAACTTCAGAGGATCCCCTGAGGCCTCTGTGTCCCGTCCAGGGTCACTCCATCCTTTCCCAGTCTCCTGTGTTTTCTCGTTCCTGTTTCTGCAGGATGCCCCCAGGAGGCCTCCAGTGTCCGGTCAACTGGTGACCACCCCAGCTTTTCCCATCTCCCTAAGTTGTCTCAATCTCCTCTGTCTGCAGGATCCCACGGGAGTTCCTCTGTTCCCGATGTTCAGGAGTCACCTCGCTTTCCCAGCTTCCTGTGTTTCCTCTTCTGTTCTGCAAGGATTCCCCGTAGGCCTACTGTGTCCGGTCCAGAGTGCACCCAGCTTTCCCAGTCTCCTGGGTTCTCTTTCGATATCCCCGAAGGCCTCTTGTGTCCATCGGGTCACGCCATCTTATCCCAGCTTCCTGGGCTTTCCTCTTCCTGATATCCCCGGAGACATCTTGCCCGGTCCAGGGTCACCCAGCTTTGATTCCCAGCTCCTGGGTTCTCTTCCTGCAATCCCCCTAGGGAATATCCCCGGAAGACCTCTGGTGTCCGGTCAGGTGTCACCCAGCTTTCCAAGCTCCTGGGTTCATCTTTCGGAAATCCGCCTGAGGGACCTAACAGGTGGTCCGCGATCAGGTTCACCCACGCTTTCCCAGCTCCTGGTCTCTTTTTGATATCCCCGGAGGCCTCTGTGCCCGATACAGGTTCACCCAGCTTATTCCCCACTCCTTGGTTCCTTCTTCTGATATTCCCCCGGAGACCTCTGTGTCACGGATCCATGGTCACCCAGCTTTCCCAGCTCCTGGGTTTCCTCTGCGGAATATCCCCGGAGGCCTCTGTGTCCGGTGCAGGGTCACCCAGCTTTCCCAGCCTCCTGGTTCTCCTTTTGATGTACCCCCCGGAGGCCTCTTGTGTCCAGTTCCAGGGTCATACCCAGCTTTCCCATCTCCCTGGGTATCTCTTTTTGAAATCCCTCGGAACCTCTGTGTCCCGGTTCAGGGTCCACGCCATCTTTTCCCCAGCTCCCTAGGTTTCTCTTCTGTTCTGCCAGGATCCCCGGAGGGCGCCTCTGTGGTCCGGATCAGGGTCACCCAGCTCTTCACACCAGCGCCCTGGGTTTCTCTTCGGATTATCTCCCGGCGAAAGAGTCTCACTAGTTCCCCGCGTCAAGGTCCCCCAGCTTTCCCAGCTCCTGGGTTCTCTTCGTATACCCGCAGGATGCCTCTGTTCCGGTCGAGGGCACCCAGCTTTTCCGCTGCTCCTGGGCTTCTCTTCTGATATCCCCGGAGACCTACGTGTGTCCTGTCAGGTCACCCCAGCCTATCGCCAGCTCCTGGTTCTCTCTTCGGAAAATCCCCCACGAGGCCTCTGGTTCCCGGACAGGGTCACCCATCTTTCCCAGCTCCTGGGTTCTCTTTTGATATCCCCCGAGGCCTCTTGTGTCCCGGTCAGGTCACCCAGCCTTTTCCAGCTCCTGGGTTCTCTTTCTGATATCCCCGTAGACCCCTGTGTCCCCCGGTTCAGGGTGCACACACACACAGCGAGATTCAGCCACTCCCATTGGGCGTTCTCTTCGGACTTATCCCCACCGGAGGCCTCTGTGTCCGGTCAGGGTCACCCAGCCTTTTTCCCAGCTCCTGGTTCTCGTTTTGATATCCCCCGGTAGACCTACTGTTCCCCGGTTCAGGGTCACCAACCCAGCTTTCCCAGCTCCGGGTTCTCACATCATCCGTATATCCCTCGGGAGGCCTCTGTTGTCCGGTCAGGGTCACCCAGCTTTCCCCAGCTCCCTGGTTTTTCTCTTTCCTGTATCCCCTTAGACGCTCCTGTGTCCGGTCAGGGTACACCACTTTTTTCCCAGCTCCTGGGTTTCTCCTTCGATAACCCCGGAGGCCTCTGTGGTCCGTCAGGTCCACCCCAGCTTCACCCAGCTCCTGGTTTCTGCTTTTTAGAAATATCCCCGTGAGGCCTCGTGTGCCCGGTCCAGGGTCACCTAAGCTTTTTCCCAGCTCCTTGGTTTCTCTTTTGATAGTCCCCGGAGAACCTCTGTGTCCCGTCAGAGGTCACCCACTTTCCCAGGCTCCTGAGTTTCTCTTTCAGATATACCACACAGGGAGGCCTCTGTTCCGTCCCAGAGAGTCTACCCAGCGTTTTCACCAGCTATCCTAGGGTTCCGATCTTCTGATATCCCCGGAGACCTCTGTAGTCCGGATCAGGGTCACCCAGTCTTTCCCAGCTCCATGGGTTTCTCTTCGGATATCCCCGGAGAGCCCATCTGTGCCCGTCCAGGGTCACCCATCTTTCCCGCTCCCTGGGTTTCTGCTTCGGATGATCCCGGAGGCACCTCTGTGTCCTGATCAGGGTCACCCCAGCTTTCCCAGCTCCTGGGTTCTCTCGGATACCCCGGAGGCCTCTGTGCACCCGGTCCAGGGTCACCCAGCTTTCCCAGCTCCTGGGTTCTCTCGGAAATTATCACCCCGGAGGCCTCCTGTGTCCGTGTACAGGGTCACCCAGCTTTTCCCAGCTCCTGGGGTTTCTCATCTGTTCTGCCGGATCCCAGGAGCCTCATGTGACCCGTCAGGTTCACCCAGTTTCCCAGCTCCGGGGTTTTTTTCTGAAACCCCGGGGGCCCTCTGTGCCCGGTCAGGGTCACCCAGTTTTCCCATTTCGGGGTTCTTTTTCTAAATACCCCCGGGAGGCCTCTGTGCCCGGTTCAGGGTACCCAGCTTTCCACTCCGGGGTTCTCTTCTGATATCCCCGGAGCCCCTCTGTGCCCCGGCGGGGTCACCCAGTTTTCCCCCAGCTCCTGGGTTCTCTTCGGATATCCCCGGGGGCCTTTTGTTTCCGGTCAGGGTAAACCACTTTCCCACCCCTTTGGTTCTTTTTTGATACCCCCGGAGGCCTCTGTGCCCGGTCAGGGTCACCCATTTTCCCCAGCCCCTTTGGGGTTTTTTCTTTCTGATACCCCGGAAAGACCTCTGTGTCCGGTCAGGGTCCCCCGCTTTTCCCCGGGGCTCCTGGGTTTCTTCGGATACCCCCGGGGGCCCTCTGTGCCGGTCGGGTTCACCCAGTTTCCCCAAGCCCCTTTGGGTTTCTCTTTTGATACCCCCCGGAGGCCTCTGTGCCCATTTCAGGGTCCCCAGCTTTCCCCATTTCCCCCCCCTTTTGGGTTCTTTTTTATACCCCCAGGAGCCTTGTGCACCGGTCGGGGGTAAAACCCAGTTTTCCCCAAGTCCGGGGTTCTTTTTGGATACCCCGGAGGCCCTGGGGCCGGCCCCGGGTTTCCCCCCAGCTTTCCCCCCCGGTTCTGGGGGTTCTTTTTTCTTTTCTCAGGACCCCCGGGAAGGCCTCTTTTCCCGGGCCCAGGGTACCCAGTTTCCCCCAGCTCCTGGGTTCTTTTTTGGGAAAATCCCCAGGCCTCTGGGGCCCCGGTCAGGGTTCCCCCGTTTTCCCCAAAAGCTCCGGGTTTTTTCTTTTCGGATTTCCCCGGGGGCCCCTTTGCCCGGTCGGGGGCCCACCCAGCTTCCCACCCTCCCGGGTTCTTTCTGTTCTCCCAGGCCCCCGGGGCCTCTGTGCCCGGCCCGGGGTCACCCATTTTCCCCACTCCTGGGTTTTTTTTTTGATATCCCGGAGGCCTCTGTCCCCGGGTCGGGTCCCCCCCAGCTTTCCCACTTCTGGGTTCTTTCTGTTTTCCCCCCGGAGGCCTTGTGCCCGGGTCGGGGTCACCCACTTTCCAGCTCCCCCTGCTGGCTGTGCTGCCCCCTTCAGGGGTGTCCATTTCCCCAAAGAGTCGGGGGGGGGGGGTTATTCTCTCCCCAGATTACGGGTTTAGCAGGAGGGGGCGTCTTCTACGCCAGCGGGCAGCGCCTCCGGGGCATCAAATTGGAGAGCGAAAGCAGACGGGGCTTAGGGGCAGGTTTTGGAAAGTAGGGCGGGGGCCCGGGGGGGGGAAAACCGGGGGGCCCTCCAGTCCCCCCCGAGATCATTCCACCACTCCCTGGGGGCCCCTTTCCACACTGTCCCAACCCCCGGGCCCCACACCCAATGCGGGCGACATCCCGGGGCTGGCGGAGTGCAGAGACTTTGGTCTGGGGGGAGAGGGTGGGGGGGGGCCATTGATCTGAAACGGGCTAAACTTCCAAACTTTAAAACCCCCCCTTTTCCCAAGCGTTTCTGCTTGCTGTAGGGGAATAAAAAACATTCCTCCCTTGCACCCAAAATTTCAAACCTGCCTGATCTAATACTTGCCCAGCTAAAGGAACTGTTATATTTAACCAGTGGGGCCCGTCCTCTTTGAGCACCAAGCTCTCCTGTCCTCAAGTTGTTACGGTGAAATATGAAAGGCCGTCCTCTGTGAGCCCAAAGGGGGGTTTTCCTGCCCTCATATTTCCGTTACATTTGTATCAGTGGGGCCATCCCCCGGGTAAAGCACCAATCTCCTGCCCCTCATAGCCCGTTACAGTGTACCATTGCAGGCTTTCCTTTTGGTGACCCCAAAAGCTCCCTGCCCCTCATATTTCTGTTACTTTTTATCGTTCCCGGGCCCGTCCCCCTGGGTCCCAAAGGGTTTCTTTTCCCCGCCCTTTTTTTGTTGTTACGTGTATCAGTGAAAGGCCATCCTCTGTGGAAACCAATTCTCTCCTGTCCCTCATAGTCGGGTTACAGTTTTATCAGTTCGGGCCCGTCCTCTGGAGAAACCAAAGGGTCTCCCCTGTCCTCATAGTCTTTTACGTGTATAAAGGCAGGCCGTCCTTTTGAGCCCCAAAGGTTCCCCTTTTTGTCCTCATAGTCTTTTACATGTATCATTTCAGGCCGTCCTCTGTGAACCAAGGCTCTCCGTCCTCATAGCCCTGTTACAGTGTATAGTGCGGGCCCGTCCTCTGGGGCACCAAGTCCCCTTTTTCCCAAATATCGTTACAGTTATCATGCAGGCCATCCCTGTGAGAACCAAGGGTCTCTTCTGTCCTCATATCTGTTACAGTGTACCATGCAGGCCTCCTCTTGAGACCAATCCCCTTTCCCTCTAGTCTGTTAAGTGTACCATGCAGGCACCTCGGACACCAACTCTCCTGCCTCATAGTCTTTACAGTGTATATTCACCCGCCTCTGTACACCAAGGTCTCTCCTTCCCATAGTCTTTACAGTTATCATGCAGGCCCCTCTTTTACCCAAAGGCCCCTCCTGTCCTCATAGCTGTTACGTGTATCATTCGGGCCGTCCTCGTGACCCCAAAGGGTCTCCTGTCCTCATATCTGTTACAGGGGTAATCATTGCAGCCGTCCCTTGAGCCCCCAAGCTCTCCTGTCCTCATAGTCGTTACGTGTACCTGCAGGTGGCGCGGGCAAGGCCACTTTTTAGCGGGAGGGGGCTTCGGATACACGTAACAAAGCATCACTGTGTCAGTTTTAACGGATGTAAACAATAAGGTTCGTATTCACTGCCAGCAAGCGGAGGTCTATAAAATGGGAGGACCAAAATCTAGAAATTGCAAAGTTTCCTTTACATGGGACTGCCCCTTACTCCTGTCCACAAGAAGCGGGGCGACGTCTCTGCTGAGACCACGCTACTCGGCCCCCTCGGGCCCTATTAGAGGTTCCCGGGGGGCCCCACCCCCCGGGAGCCCCCCGGGCCCCCCTACATGGCCTCCTCTGCCCTGAGACTGCAAGAAGATTACGTTTAAAGGGGAGCGCCCCCCCCAAACAGGGGGGCCCCCGACCGATCCCCCCACCACACGGGCCCCGCACCGACCCCTTCCACCCACTGGGGCCCCCCGCCCGATCCCTCCCCCACACGGGGGCCCCGCCCCGATCCCTCCCCCACAGGGGGGGCCCCGAAACCCCCCTAACATTTACCAAATCCCTCCCCACACTGGCCCCGACCGTCCCTCCCCACACTGGGGGCCCCGCACCGACCCTCCACCCACGGGGGGCCCCGCACCGTCCCCCCCCCCCCACACGGGGGGCCCCGCACCAAAAACCCCA